>JABSTR010000656.1:0-38138 GCA_013339765.2 Haemaphysalis longicornis | reverse complement strand
GTGTTGACGGGGACGCTTTCCTGCAGCTTTCTCCTGGTGTTGTGGTTTCTGTTGTGTCGTGTTAGAACTCAGCCACACGACATGCAGGCGACCACCCTCAGTGGGCGAGAGCTAATGCGCCTAGCCTGGCCGCCCACGAAAAGCCAGACTACGCCACTTTGTCAGCTCCGGCTAAGGAACAGGGCGAGCAACCACGGTTGGCGGCCTGAGCAATTTGCACTTCCTCGCAAGAACGGGCCTGCTTAGATTAGCATGCAAAGTTTATTTTCAAATTTTATTCTGAAGGTAGGATAGGGTGCTAAGAATTGGGGGGTGGTTAGATTCGCAAAAAAAACGGTAGTTTAGCTTTTCGCAGTTCGTGAACTACTCAGTGAAGCGTCGCAGTCTCCATCTCTGTAAAAGTGTTGAAGGTTGGGCGAGTTGGTAATGATGCATCTCCAAATCTAAAAAAAAAACGCCCAGATTAACAGAGGCTGTCTTCATGTGTTCTTGTCCCCGTTAATTTGCGCGCAGTTTTTCTTTTAAATGCTCCATGTGCTACTAACCTTATACCGTGTGTTAGGTCGGTACAGCGACCGAATGCCGACCCGGTTTGTCACTCCTCTTGGTTTCGACCATGGAGATGAATATCAACGCAGGCCGCCTGCTAAAACCAATTTGCCAAAAAGCGTTTAACAAAAGACAAGGACGAAAACCAGAAAAGACACTGCCAACGCTTGGGATGTCTTCTCTTGTGTTTGTCGTTTTCTTTTGTTAGGTGATTTTATATTCCCATTTAGGCATCACCAACAAATTAAAAAAAAACGACTCTCTAAAACAGCTGCTAACAGCTGACATTACAATGCACATTTCCGTAGTGGTCACTTCCGGCAACCCCTGGTTTATCACCCTTTTTTCGGCACCCTTTCTTACCTGAAGCCGGCGTCCGTGCAGCATGCGTCGTCGCTTTCGCCAGATAGACGCTCCCGGCTGGTTGGTCCCGATTCTTGTAGAACGGCCGTAAAGTAAACTCGTACTCCGTATATCCCCTCACGTAGTCCGCGCTGTAAGAGGTCAGTAGGGGCGAAAGCGTGATTTGGAACGTGTGTTCCGGTGAAGAGCCGTGCAGGTAGTAGCCGCCCAGGTAGTAGCCCATGCGTGGTCTGGGAGCCCGTCCGTCGCGCCACGTCCACGAAAACAGCAATGAACCATTGGGATGAGTGAGGCTGTTCAAGTCCACTGTCTTTAGCTTCATGTCTTCGGGAGCTGCGCGTATTGCAGAGTAGAGAAGACCGCGTCAAAAATACCCAACCCTTTCGTGCACAGTACCCTTGCTACCATTGAGAACGAAAGGACGCATCCGAAACTTGACTATACAGGAAGATTTGAGAACAATGTGACCAGCATGTTTAAGCTTTGATCACCCTGTTTCAGTTGCTAAATTTAAATTATACAGGAATGTAATTAAATTGACATACGAATTCGCACTTTGCACAGTGCAAAAAGATGGGGCGTCGCTATTACTGATTCGAAGTGCCTTGTGCGCTGTTGCAACAGAGAGCTTGCGCTGCAATAAGTATAAATTCGTTTCTTTGATTTCATTCAAACTAAAAGATGGTACGACTAGGGAACCCTGGGAAGCGTTTTTCTTAACGACGGGGACCGAAGAGCATACCGTCAATTTCATTATCAGCAAAGTAGACCGAGGTTTGCGGGATAAAGGTTGAATTTCGCAAATGCTTAGAGTGGCGCCAAAGTAATTGCACGTGCATGCATATTTTCACTCATATAATTAGAATTCGGGGGTCCGTCTGCGCATCACCCGTTTTGTTCCTTCTCGTTTGAATGTTTGTCAATCGCATATTTAAGCACCCTGCGGTTAAGCATGTGCTCATACCTGCTAGCCCGAAATCCGGCTTTGCTGAAGTTAGTTTACATGTAGTTTCGACCTACCAAGCGAACTCCACCGCAGAAATGGCAGGGCTACTCATGCTTACCGCACACATCCGTGCTTTCGTCTTCCCCCGGTAACCGCTCAAAGTGCTCGTAGTAATGACGGCGGTAGGGATCTGAAAGGTGAGACGAGGTCCGAGAATATTTGTGCCGATTGGTTTTACTGGAAAGTTTGCAGCACAGCTCGATGTCCCGAACTCACGCGTACACCGTCATGTTATGGCTGTACACTCACTTGAATTATTGCGTGTGTCCTTTATATTCCCCGAGAGGCGAAGAGAGCATTCTGGTGGGCGCGCCTCTGACTCATCATTAGGACGTGTGATAATACCGTAGAGGAAGCGAAAAAGCCACAACTTTTGGCATAGGTTGTTCCTGTGTGTGCATCATTTAGCAATCACGTTCTTAACTTTCTCTGTGGAACGTGTATCTATATGAAGGCTAGAATGTCGGCTGTTTCCTTGGAAATCTGGAAAAAGTAATTTTCGCGGGAATCCAGAAGGGCTTGTCAGGAGCCGAACAACGAAAGTGCGGCTCCAGTGGCAACGAGAACAAAGCTGAGAAAGAAAGAATGAGAGAGAAACAGAGCGTGAAAAAGCGTGGAGAGATACCTTATTACGTTGCTATTTCATTGCTGCAGTTGCTGTTTTTTTCTAGTGGTTGTTGTTTATTTTAATGCAGATGTATACAATTTCTACCCGGTTTCATGCTCAAGTATCGCTTCCCTGTATGCGTTTGAGTTGCGCAGTTCTTGTATATATATTTTTATTCCAGTAATGAGGCGTAGGTTTCCTTTCACGAGTTGGGCGCATTTTACTTGGCGTGTTTTAGTTTATATTTATAATGCATTATTCCGGTTTTATTTTGCTCTACATTTGGTAACATCTTTACTGTGTATTTTTATGCGAATTTTATAGGCTGTGGTACGTTTACCTTCTTGATTTCCTTCTTCATTGTTCATTTTCGTTTCTTTTATTTTTTCTTCGCGCGCTACCACTGCTGTGCACAGCTCGCTGGAGCTTCGCCAAGCTGCGAAAGTGCAGCTTCTTCTCAGACCACCTTTTTTTTCGCTTTACATATGGCGAAAATGAAGTTCAATGAAGTTCATGGATTGATTGATTGATTGATTGATTGATTGATTGATTGATTGATTGATTGATTGATTGATTGATTGATTGATTGATTGATTGATTGATCGTAAGATATCCAGACAAAAAAATAGCTGCTTAGACTGCGTTGTGGTGCAACATGACATCGGTGTGTTTTCTTCCCTGCCGCCACCGCCGCCACGCCATCGTCTGCTGCTATGTTACAAGTTTGTGGCGTGATCACAGACAACGTCGGCCGCGACCATCGCTTCTATGACACATAAGAAGAGCGAATCGCTACGCCTGATAACCGAGGAGTGCACCGATGTCGCCGATTCACTCATTCGTCAATCTGGACTTCAATCAGCATTTTAATGAACCAAAGAGTCACTTTTCTTTGTTAATTTTCTCTTGAGTTCGATCATGTGGACGAGTGTGGACAAATGCCAGGCATTGAATTCTCTTTGTCAAGGAGACGCTTGTACTGCCCTCTTATGTTGCGGTTACGTCAAACAAATAATGTTCATTCTATTGTCAAACATCAAAGCAAAATACTCCACGTTATTTGTATGTTCCATGATCGCTGACTTGGAAGCAGTTGAAACTATAATTTATTTCGGTAGGAAACATGCTTTAAACAGCGTGCATGCGAAACTGCGCCGGCTGCAAATTGGCGGACATTTCGCGGCGCCGAAAACCGGGGCAATTTTTTGCCCTATTTTGACATTATTTTGCGACAAGAACAGCATCCATTTTCAAGCTGTTATGCAACATTACGTCACTTTTACGCAGGCTGAAGTTGCCAATGCAGGACGTGATCATTCCCGCCAACCGTTTAAATTACGTCATGCCTTCTCAGCCAACCACATAGAGGGCGTGTATTACCGGCATTACTGTTGTTGAATAGCAAAGACAGGCTTATGTTGTCATGTCCGCTGCATTTAGTCTAGTTTTTCATTGTCGGCCAAGAATTATGCGCTTTCAGTAAAGAGAAATAAGGAAAACTTTGGAACTGGGGCCCGTAAACGTCACAAAACGTCAAAATGACGACAGCACACACAACCGCTTTTTCAACCGGAAGCACGTGACCAAAACTGAAAGCCAATCAGAAAAGACTTCTGGCAAATTGCCAGATTTGCCGGCAATTTGTGCAGTCGAGAATAGGGCCCCAGCATGCGTAATCATGTAAACGGCAATTACACTTCGCAGTTGGATATCACGGATTCGCTATAGGAATTCTTCCAAATGAAAATGCACAGAAACAGGATTGCGTCTAACTTTTCCATACAAATGTGGCTGCTTACTTCAGCCACTAAAAAGTTAAAATATTCAGTTTAAGTTGTTTAAGCCACCGACATCAATACATACCACCTAATCATGTGTACCCCTGGATGCATTTCCTCACTGCAGAGGTGGTCTGCACGTAAATCTAAGCGCCTATTTAAAAGAAAAACCTGTCCACTTAATTTTGATCACCCTGTATAATGCGCAGACCGAAAACGTACCTTTTGTAGGGCAGTCGTTGACTCCATTGCAGACGCTGAGGCCAGAAATGACCGTGTTGCCTACGGTGCACCGAAATTCCTTGTTGACATCGTAGGCCAGTACGGCTTTGAGCCACAAACGAAGTGAGTGAAAAGGCAGAAACAAAATACAATCAGGTGAATAACCTGGGGCGCTTTCTGGATGTCTCAAAGCGCACAGAGTTGAACAGCGTGCATGTGATGATTTGGGCATGTTTTAGTGCGTTGCAGGAAAGCTGGTCGGCATGCGACGGTAATTACATTCACACGGGTGAGCCGGGAAATAATTAAACGATCCCTAAGGGCTGCCCCCCCCCCCCCCCCCGCCGAACGCTGTAGAGAGGAACACTCGCGGGCACCGCAACAGCAAGACATGTAGCGGAGTGAGCCTCCAAACGGACAGCCTGCCACGTATTCTTGTGGGCCGGTATTGCAAATACTGCTGCGCTGTAAACAAAAATTCAGGAGACATTCTGGTTGTCCAACGTATCAGAATCATATATAAGCCTGATCGAAGGGAGAGTTTTAGGTGAACGGGACTGCTTATTTGACCGTCTCAAATCTAGCGGGCGTGAACCTTATGACCGGCGGTACTTTGTTACCGCTAGTTTGACCTGCTCGGTCTCAGCATGCGGGTACGAGAAAACTGCTAGTCGCAAACTCACAACCGTCAGACGGTCAGGCGAACGTCTGCGGATTTAGTCATTGAAGGTGTTTAGCGTACTCTGCTTAATAAGTATTTCAATATTGAAAATTATGCTTACTGCCACAATTTGATTTATTGCGCATCAATGCACGTGTTGGAGACATCCTGCGTGTCCCTGCGTGCCAGTACACAGAAAACCCAGAGAACGCTGCTCTCAAACTTCGAATAAATAATTTACCGTTACTGCCATCTTATATCGATTTTGCCATATTTCACTGTGAGGGGCAAAGGTCATGCAATTTGTTTTGAATAGCTGCATTCTATCGAGAGTTACCTGTAATTCACGCAATCAGAACAGGGTGACGTCTTGGAAAAGGTAAGAAATAAGAAAAATAGCGGCCAGTTAGGAACGTAAGCACCCCAACGAGAGTTTCTACGCTCATAAATCAATGTTGCTCCAAAGACGAGATGTACCTTCGATTTGTGCTTGAATATTACAACGAAATTCAAAAACTCTTTCCGCAGGCGTACCATTTCCTCATAATATACAAACGATATAATCTTTTCGCAGACAAGACGCTAGGGACACGGCGCCAAAGCACTCGCCCAACGACGGCCCTAAGAGGGCACAATGTACAGTCACAGGCTGTTGATGTATGGTTACGCGACTACAGTGACCCTTCAAAGACAGAATTGCCTACTCGACATTATAGAGCTGTCCATCCACCTTTCGGTTGTCTTCTTCCTGCACTTCTTCCTTCTTTCACCACTTTAATTCGCCCTAAATTGGAGTATGCTAGCGCCATTTGGGACCCTCATCAAGCCTACATCGTATCAAATATTGAATCCGTGCAAAACCGTGCTGCTCGGTTTATTTACTCTGATTATTCTTCCTTTTCCAGCGTCACTAACTTGAAAAACCGTGCTGAACTAGTTGATTTGCCCTGCGCCGGAAACATGCGCGCTCATCACTTTTTCACAAGCTTTATAACCACCCGTCACTGCGTGAAAGTTTTTTTGAAAGCCCCTCTGCTCTCTTTCCACGACGCGATCACCCCAATAAAGTTAAACGCCCACAATGTCATTCACTTCGTTTCGCACAATCATTCATACCGCGCACCATTGTTGAGTGGAATGACTTGCCAGCACATGTTGCCACCGAAAAAGATTCTAATAAATTCTTGCACCTCTTGCACACTACGGCCACTAACTAGAATTTTTTTTCTGTAGTTTTTACCTCCAGCGTAAATTGTGGCAGTAGCTTGCATACGTTGCTCTTGCTGCAGGTTATTTCTGCATACGCTGCCATTTGTTATGTTCTCTGTTCTTTGTTTTTGCGTTATATTGTTTTATTTTTCAGCCAATATTATGGGCGCAAAAGTGTCAAGCAAATTCTTGAGGTCTTGCGAGCCATGTTCCCAATTTATCTGATTGTTTAACGATTGTACAACGCGGTATGGCTGTAGGTTGTATTTATTGTTTCTTCCCTTCGTTGCGACTAATTACTGGTTATAATGCGTTTTGTATTTTTGTTAGTATTTTTGTATAATGTTGTCTTGCCCCCCTCCCCCCTATGTAATACCCTCGCCTAGAGGGCCTTTAGGGGTACTCTGAATGAATGAATGAATGACTCCATTCTGCAGTGTTCTTTGCTTCCAATCAAGTCAAAGTAGTTCTATACGAAAAGCCTTGGTTGGTACGATCTCATCATACACGGTTTTCCGTAAGGCACATTGGGCTCGCCACACCTCTGTAAAGTTTGCATTGATTTCGTATGGGGGTAAAAAACATAGCCATAGGCCATCCATTAAAACCCGTGAGCAGAATCGGTCTTCACGAACTGGCGTAAAAAGCCAACACCAGAAATCTGGCAATAGAACACGGACACGCTGTGTGATATAGGGCATGACGGGCATATATTCGCGTTCATTCGGTGTGCTTTTCTCGCTGCCGGTTCTTTCGCAAGGTCACAGTACCAACGCGCCTTGGTATTCTGACCGCCATTGGGACCTGAGTGCGTTCAGCTCCCGCTCACCCAACCGCGACCATTGCGCGACGGGTACCTCGATATTGTTCGTCCATTTCGGAGAATGAATATGTGCGGACCACTTGAGCCACAGAAACACAGGTCTCGTCGGCTGGTAGCAGCCGAAATCGAACAGGGCGAGTAGCAGCCGAAAAGCTCAGAAATGATTAACACGTTCAGGGTAGAATGTTGAGCCATGTGATGACGAAGAGCCGTTAACCAACGCGGCAGCAAAAATATCGTCTGTGCACCGCACCTTAACCCTATTTACATCATTCTCGAGTGAATTCGCACGGCGGTAGAGATCCGCGGAAAAGTAGAATGCTGTGCCCATTATTTTTGACATGTCCAATCTAAAACATTTAGATAATTTTTCCTCCTGTCTGTTTTTGTTTTTTCGAGAAGAGGGGGCCACTCAAAAATAAAATCCCCCACACTGAAAAGCGGCCGCCCTTATTGTCGCCTTGGTGGGTGTGATTGTTCATACTCTTCCCTTTGGTGCAGTGAGGGATGAATATGAAACTCACCCACCGACCAAGAACCCATGCCATTGGGACTATGGTCATGCGATTTTCACATTTCAATATAACAGAAAATTTTGCGATCGGAGTTTTAGGGTGGGTCGGAAGCAATCTTCAGGTCGAACGTTTGTTTGTGCCTTTGTATTTACTCATTGACATAAAGTGTGATATTTAATTCTAAAGTACTGCCGCATGCCACCCGATCCGTATATGCATTCGAATAAAAAAATACACAAATAAGTAGAAATAAGGCGTCCTCTCTGCAGGCAGATTTCGATTTTTGCACCTGAATATGTTTTTCGGAAGTGCTGCGCTGCCGTATAGCCTGTGGGCGTAAGGAGTATGAGTTAATTGGTATGAGGCAATCAGTTGCATAGCTGCGAGTTCTGGGTCAGAGTACCGGGGGAACTTTGAGTAGCTACAATACAGAGATGGCTCGTCATTTATTATTCTTGAAACAGATTGAGTTTGTTGAGAAAACCCTGTTCCCCGGGGGGGGACAAGAAACCACGACCTTCGCAATACGGGAGGGACGCCACACGGACAAGGCTACCAGGGAGGCTGTGCTTCCCTCCACTTTGTCCGGCGTTTATGAACGTAATGGTTTCCTGAGCGTGGGGGCGGTAGCCAGTGCCACTGGGCAACTCCGCCATAAGGAACCTTCTTTTTAACTGCCAGGCCGTGACTCGAGCGTCTACGACGTGTGGTAGCGGTGAACCGACGGAAGTCTTCTTACGCTACCTATGGCACCGAGAAGGCCAGAATCGAGGCCCTCGCTAAGCGTGTAGCGAATCAGAATTTAGAAATGAAGGGCCCGTTGAATAAACGCAGGGCCATGGTATATTTTAATACGGGCGGTGTGTTCGTTTGGTTGCGCCGCACGCGTCATGCACAGTGCGATTGAGTTTCATAATTAAACTACATTACGTTAAATTTCCTGTCACCGTAGCAACATCTAGCATTAGTTTCGGTGGGCATAATACTCTGTCGCAGCATGTGCGAAGCTTGTGAGCTAGTATGTCAATAATTGAGTCGTTTGGCGCGGTCAGCATTCACTTACTTGTCAGCGCGGCGAGGATGGCTGATGCATAGCAATGCGTGGACGCCATCCCAGGACTGCTCCTCAGTCGTGCACTGAGCAGCGGGCAAGGGCAGGGTTGGCGACGCAAGGGGCTCCAAACTGAAACGCAAGACAGTGCCAGACGCGGTCGGCACACGACACTTGAGAAGTGTAGAGGAGGCGCATCCAAGCTGCAGGGGAATTCCCTTTTGCCTATCAGGTCAGATAAAAGTTCGTTGGGTCTTTTAAACGCGGAGTGGACGGGTATAGCCGACGGATCAGAGCAAAGGATAGAAGTCCCGATAGCAAGAACAGCTACTGCTGTTTTTCGAAGTTGCGACCAGCAGACCCGAGCGCGGAACGTTAAATCATGGATGTAAGCAAACGCGACGTAATACTGTTTTTATATTGTGGTAAATTAAGCTATGGTTTCCCTTTCTATGCATGAAATTTGTAAAATAGCCCTTCAGGACGCCATAAATATTTCAGCCGAAACATACTTAAGCAAAGGCTTGACAAGGCCGCAGTTGTATTTATTTTGAGTTGTAATGGAGAAATGTAGAAGTAAAAAAAAACACAGGCTACCAAACTACACGGATTACGCAGAATATTACAGCCTGTGTATGTTCTTCTGAAAATAACAGTATAAAGCATGAAAAATGAGCTGTATAGAGGAAAAGCTCGAAATGTGCAAGTAATTATAACGTCGGTCTTTCTAAAAATCGGGGTATATGATATAAACCACGAACTTCGCAGAAAGCGCCAAGCATTTAGCGTACGGACATTGAAAAAACTATTTGCAAGGACAGCGTTCATGTTTTTGTAATTCAGACAGTCCGATGGCTGTGTTTTAAACTTGATGGCTATGGGTTTCCGTAGAATGTGCGCGCGGTGTAAACAGGCAAATCTGATAACTTAGCACGCCATGAGCACCGCTCATCGCCAAGTCTTCTTGTTCGTTCGACTTTATCGCACACGACAGCAAGGACTTCACACAGGAAGAAGTGTTGAAAGATTGGCAGACGATTATTCTATTCGAATATACCAAACTCAGTTCCGTACAGACCCCTCCGTATACCCAAAGCTGGGAGTTTATAATGGAGTCAAACGGCGATATTTTTACTATATCACGTTACAATTGCGGTGACATGGCGTTTTATTGGATCATATTACGTTAGTTGATCTATGATAATACCTGATTATTTAGTTAAGATTACATTATTGTTTTCGTATTTTCTGATTTCCTGCGATTACATTGAGAACCCCTCAACATGGCCAGATTCTTCCCTTGCAAGCTGCAGTTGTTTTTATAAAACTGGTACCATGTTTATTTTTTCTCGTTTGTGACTTTTCTGTGGCCCTTAGGTACCGACCTGCCGTACAATATAGCTTGAATACGATCATGTGCTATCTTCTAGATTGCAAACCTTATGTCTTCCCAGTGGTTAGAGTTCTCCAGTCACGGTTCCGTGAAAACTCTTGAAAAAACGAGGAACTTGAAAAACCACAAGGATTGCGCAGAAGGACGACACGCATAGGGAAGACAACAGGGTGTGTGTGTCATCCTTCTGCGCAATCCTCTAGGATTTTTAAGTATCAGACCAACTAGCCCGTCAAAAAATCTTGCTATGGGAGGAAGTTTGGTGAGTTGGTATTCTATAAGCGGAAAACAGCGCAGCCGGACAGATGCAAAGCTGAAGAACGACACAATGCGGCCCTTACTCACATCTGAGTTTACTGCCTGACACGCAGTATAAGTCCACACGCTATCAAAAGCAACGAGAGAAAGATGAAAAGTAGCGAAAAAACAATCCCCAGACAACAATATGAACGCGTCCCCAGCAACCTCTCCCATGCGTGTGGTTGCCCCGTCGCCACTGCTCATACACGAAACGCAGTTGTGTCTGGACAATGCTGACGGCATGCTGATGAACACCGCGTCCAGCCGCCCAGTCTAAGACGCCTCATCGATTTCACATTCGCTTTGGTTTTCCTTCCTGCCGATAACCTTGCTCTGATCAAAGCTTGCCGAACAGTTGCAGTCCAAGCAGTATATGCGGAAATTCCCCCTGACTCTTCTGAACTATTGCGCGTATGCTCCCTTAGTGTTTCATTGCAGAGACGTCTAGGCTGTGTAACGTATCTCCTCCCACATGATAAACATGCAGTAAACCCCTCCTCCAGCGCATGAAACGAATGTCTTGAGGCGCTGCGTAACACATGCATGCTCGCCTTCTTTGGGTGCCTGGATTTCTCTTCTGTTTGTGCTCAGCAGTTTCTTAGAGGTTGAAAAAACATTTAGAGTACTCTTCTTCTCTAATTACTTAGGGTGTATGTTATGCGCCATGGCTGTAGGGCACTACAACAATTTTTCTGTTTTCCCTTCAACAACCCTTTCGTCCCTTGAGCTTTGATTTTTGAGGATAGACCATGCTTTAGGTGCGAGCGCGTGCGTGGGGAAACGCGCCGCTTGAAGGCGCTTTGTTTGTTGAGACTTGAAGACATTCAACTATAGGGCAAGAGAGGGGGCAATATTTACAAAAATCCAAGTGGTAGCAAGTTTTTGCGATAGCTGTCCTGACCAACTACGAATTTCCGAATTGTTATGGAACAATCGAATGCAACCTTTCAGGTAATCTTTTCTAAGCATGTCCTTCGGACGAAGCTGAAGCTGCACATCAAAGAATCTGATTCAACCCTTCCTCCGAGGGCTGAGGGTTTCACAAAAGCCAATACACTCAGGTAAGCGTCAATACTCCAATGCTCAGACGGCACTTCGACGACTTCCTTGCGGCTCGCAGTACGTGGATACATACCCACATAGCCCACGTCGCATGCACCCTTTTCAATGGGCTCTTCAGGAGACGACAACGTCGTCTTGCACAGAGCATGTTGCCGGCCGCTTTCCTTTTCTTTTAGTGCGAGAGCACTACGTGTCTACCAGTCTGAATTTAGCGTCTGCGTGTGTGAAGTGTCTTCTCAGCTAGCCAAAATAGAACAAAGTACGATGACAGCTAACGATGGTTAATGGGTTTAACGTGCAGAAACTGCACAGGGTATGAGGCGCGCTGTAGTGGAGGGCTCCAGAGTAATTTCCACAACCTGGGGATCTTTAACGTGCGCCGAAATTTCGAACACACGGCGTTTGTGCTTTTCGCATCCATCAGAAGAGCGGCCGCCGTTGCAGGGAAAGGAACCCGCAGATGACATCAAAATCACGCATTTGTAATGCGAAAGCATTAACGTCCATTCGAACGCTGCAAGGTGCCCCTGCTGCGAATTTGTAATTTACCGCCAACATGGCGAGGAGGATAGAGGCGCCGAGGCGGAAGTGGCACGTTTGCAGGCACGATGACTGCGAGGAGCACGCGCATGAGTTCAGAACGCTGCGCTTGGACCACCGTGCACGGCTTTGCGTCGCTCTCTCCACGGCGGCAATAAACCCTGAAGAACGGCTTTTCCTTTTCGTATCATCGGTGCGCAAAGCCGGGAATGCCGTTTTGGGTTACGTCACCAATGATACAAAAAGGGAAAGCCGTCCTTCAGGGTTTATTGCCGCCGTGGAGAGTGTATTGGTGTGTAGCATTTATTGGGGAAAACAAACCCGGCTGATCTACTGACCAAGGAATTTATGCTCGCAACCTGACAGCCTTTAGTCGCAAGGTCCAGAATGGCTGGTTGGTGCACAAGAAGTGTGGCCAAAAGAAAACGAGGTCTCCAAAGACCAAAGTGTAATTACCGACATTCTTTCTGAAGCGAAAAACCGAGATGAGTTGGCGGTTTTGGCGTGCCAGACTGAGCCTCTTTTCGATATAAACAAGCACAGCCACTGGAAACGAGCGGTAAGAATACCCAACTGGATTAGAAGATTTCTCCACAACTGCCGCGAGCCGGCAAACCGTCACACAAGAATCTCTCCCCGTTGTCGAGTTCAGAGGGGGCGAAAATACCTAGATTAGGATGGCTCAACGCACAGCGTTTGGCAACAAGTTAGCTGCGTTGTCCGTTGGAAAGCCCATCGACAGGACATCCGCCATCAGCGACCTCCATCCTTTTATGGACAACAACGGCATAATGCGCATCAGAACCCGCTTAGCTAACGCAGCGGTTTCAGAAAAAGAACGATGCCCGATACTGCTACCTGGAGATCACCGCTCTACTCACCTCATCGTTTACAGCTCTCACCGGCGACTTCTACACAGCTGAGTAAGCGATACTCTCGCTGAAATCTGCGAGAGGTTCTGGGTGGTTAGAGGTCGACAATGTGTGAAAAAAGTATTCGCACGTTGCAAAGTGTGTGCGCGTTTCAGACTGCAACATAGCGCTACTGTCGCGCCCTTGCCGAGTGACCGAGTCACCAGAGCTCACCCATTTCAAGTCATCGGCATTGACTTCGCAGGACCAGTGTTTGTCAGAGTGACCAGCAAAGTGAAAGCGTACATTGTCTTGTTTACGTGTGCCGCAGTGCGGGTGGTGCACTTAAAAATATGCAGTGACATGGCTGCGAGCGCATTTTTGAAGCCTTTCCGGAGATTTGTTTCCGACGTGGGATATCAAGTGTCATTTGTTCTGATAATGCCGTGACTTTTCGCGCCGCCAGTCGAAATATGAAGGTACTTCACGGAGCGCTGCGTGATATTCAAGTGCAAAACTTCTGTGCCACGAACCACATTAAGTAGAAATTTAGAGCTGAGCGCGCCCCGTGGTGGGGTGGATTTTGGAAACACCTGATCAGTACAGCAAAGAACTGCTTAAGGAAAACATTAGGCAAAAACAGCTTCAGCTTTGAGCAGCTCACTACCATACTTTCTGAAGTAAAAGCTGTGAGAAATTATAGACCTTTAACGTACCTTCCGGGAGACGCTGCAGACAAGGAAGTGCTCACCCCTGAACATTTTTTATGCGGTGTGCGAATCGTCATTCTGTCGCAGACGAGCGACTGTCCAGAGTTTGTGAGCCGCAACGAAACTTTGAGACTGTGGAAACGTAGGCAGCGAAAGGTCAACTATTTCTGTAAACTTAGACGCAAATATTGTTTCTTAAAGGAACAGGACAACCGATTTTTGTCGCGTATATGTTCTCTAGCTCATATGAAAGCCAGTGTTTTATATAGCCCGGTAACCACAAGCAATTTCTAAACAAACTGCGGAAATAATTTAATTTGCAGCAAACTTCCTGAAATCGGAGGGGTGGCGGTTCGTAGTGTCGAAACTTGACACTACAATATGTGTCCCTGTCACGTGACCTGCAAACCTAGCAGCTACTGTAACTGCTGAAACGTTTATTTGCGTATTGAAAACCTTTTAACACAAGTATTTGTACAAGGTTAAATTGTATATGTATTTCTAAACATTATTCTGAAATTTTTAAAGACACGCCGCCCGCTGTCGCTGGGTGCCTCTCGGCATGCCTCTCAGTGTGGCTAACTGAGCCTCCATGCCCAGGAATCAACGGCCGCGTTCAGTAAACAGACCCAGCGAAGGAGCTTTGACGATTCTGCCTGAGTCAGCGGCGTTTGTTCTGCCAAAATATTTGATTTCAGTTTCTAAATACGCCAACGGCAGCTTTAAAAAAAAAAAAAAAAAAAAAAACGTCGCGCCCGGGGAGAATCGAACTTCCCGCCTCCACAACGTGAAGCCAGATTCTACCTATCGTCTATCCCAACAGATGGCGCATTCGTGCAAAATAGACCGTTGCATTAAAAAACACATAAAGGAACAGAAAAGCCTGCGATTCAAACTTTTTTTAGCTGGGAACAAGTTTTTAAATATCGTTTTTTATTTCGCATACAGACAAAAGTATGTTGCCGAGCTACTCTATGTCATGGTTGCCAGCATTAGTTTTGGGCGGGACACATACGTCTCGTAGATAAAAAAATTCGATTTAAAAAGTTCTAGGGCGTTATCAGCAAAACCGTTTCTAGTCAAGGTGCTTTAAGTGATGCCCTTTCATTTGGGATAGAGAATGTATACTCGACAAAAATCGGTTGTCTGTCCCTTTAACACACTTCGAAGATCGGTCTAAAATAAATAATCCTCGCGACAAGACGGTTCATGCTTGCATCCTATGCCAAACGACAAGTATCTGTTTTAGCGGCCTTCCCGTTCATGTCATACATACGTTTGGCGTTGCATGGTGAAGAAATATTTAAAGAATTGTTTGTGCGCAGCTGGGCAGAAGGAAGAAAAAAGTATGTGTTAAGCTTGGTAAACCGAAGCGCGTGTTTACTACAATTGATGTGTCCGCTGAGTGAATACCACAAGCCAAGCAGCACGAGGCCTGCGTGTATTGATGGGCCTAAAGCAGTGTTTTCAAGTAAAGAGGTCGTGCAGAGGTCTCAAGCTGTGTCGAAATTGAAATCAATTGTTTCAAACAAAACACCGCTTGAACATATAGGGGAGAAACTTCTGACGTCCGAAAATGAAACACCTGCCTCGCTTTTGTAATAATTACGCCATCAAAGTTGAACTGAAAGAAACAGCCTCATTTCATACGGCGATCTTGCATGCAAGCCACACATTGTACACAAAATTTCTGGAAACGTAGGCACAAATATTGTTTCTTAACTCAAAGAAACTCGCATAGCCGAACAGTACATCTTGATAATACGGCCAAGGTGGGAGATGTGGTAGTAATCAGGGAAGATAAAACTCCTGTTATGCCTTGGAAACTTGGAAAAATCAGCGAAGTGCACTTTAGAAAAGATGGTCACGTTAGAGCCGGCAAAGTTCAGTTATGCGATGGTGGAGCAGTTATTAGACCGGTGAAACTGTTGTCCCCTTTGGAGCTGTTCGAATGATTATTTGGTGGTCGCTGAGGATGTTGCGTATTTGTAATTTACCGCCAACATGGTGACGAAGATATAGGCGCAGAGAAGGAAGTAGCACGTTTGCACGCACGAGGACTGCGAGGAGCCCGCGCAAGAGATTGGAAAGCTACGCTGGGACCACCGTGCACGGCTTTGCGTCGATCTCTCCACGGCGTCAATAAACCCTGAAAAACGGCTTTCTCTTTTCGACTAATGAACTCATACTTCTAGCAAACTTTAGCACAGGACGAAGAAAGAACTCGCCCAACTCTCCGCTTTAATTTTCGCTTTTCGTATCAGCCCCTTCGAGCTTGTGGAAGTCGTGACGTCGTAGTCAACGGGACTGGGTGAATTCCACCTCGCCAAGCCTTCTCTAGTTTTCACTGAGGCTTTCCTCTGACTTGGTAAGCCGGCACTGACCCTCATAGCAGCTGTCACCGTCACTGGCCAATTTCACTGAGTGCGTATGTGCTGTTATTCTGTGGGTATAACGTAGGGTGTGTTCAGTTTGCACCTGAATGGGAGTTTGTCGTGAATTTGTGAAGACAGCCGGCATCATCTTTGGCGCATTCCCTTGAGTTGCTGGGCTAGAATAATGAGTGGGCGTGCTGTCGTCGCAGCCAAATGGGATTTGGTAAAAGAGTGGCGAGTTTCTCACAGCAGCGTCATTGGCCGATCCACCTGAGTGGAAATTATGTTGTGGACATAGGTATGCCTCCTTTACCTGCGGTTGGTTGCCTCAACCGTGAACCTAGTAACGTTCCAAGTAAAGTGAAACACCTCGCACGTCAGGCTGACCGTGTCGGTTGTCGATGCGTTCCAAATCGAATGTCATGAACAAGACCACTTTTTCTCAGCTTGAGCCCCTGAACCGCGGTGGAGTCGGGGATGCGCAGTCGAATACCATTCCGGGTGCCCCGAGTCCGCTTCCCATCAGTCTCCTTTTCTTTTCATCTTAATCACATTAATTTTATTCTCGGAGCACCAGCAGCCATTTATTGAGCCTTTTTGCTGTCCATTCATCGCTGTCGCATTAAAAGCACCACTAAAGCCTTAATACAAGTCGTATACTTGTGCTAAGCAGCACAATGCGTTTATAAGCCACTGTGGTGGCTGTTAAACGCCTGTGCCGACTGTTTTTTTATTTTAGTGCGTTGTCATGGTGGCTTTATTGCTTGTAAGAGACCATTGTGGTTGAAATAGGAACACTGGAACTAGTCGCAGTTTTGCTTCACCCCCCGTAGTTTTTGTTACCGGGGAGGAAACGCGGCGTAATATCAATGTCTTCCCGCCTAGCGGAGGCCAAGACTGTGCGCTGTTACTGACTGCTGGTTTCTCTAGCGGCGAAGGTTTGGGCCTTCTGCCATTGACGTCTACCTGGTGCGGTGCAACCATGCGACGGCCAGGGTTCTCCAGGAAACGCGTGTTGTCGAGTGTTAATGAACAAATTTGCAGTATCGTGCTTGTCACGGGAACCAGCGGGGAGCACGTGCCTGCCTATAATCCACGCCTCCTCCGCAGGGCGTCAGCCTTTTGTGCCACTGTGCCGAAAGTGCAAATAGCACAGGAGTTCTCCCCTGAAGCTGCAAAACGCGCAAATGCGAGCGCAACTCCCTTCACACCCCCGTATCCAACTTAGGTAGGGGGGCAGAGTATCCAGTTGTGGCATAGAAAACCTCCGCGGTCAAGCTCCAATCAATATTTGATATCCCGCACATCACCAGCAACCATGGAGCTCAAATGAGGAGGTTTCATCGCTTCAAAAACAGAAAAAGACACGAAGAACACTCTAAATGGAAATACCCAGGATAGGGAGTAAATTGCTTGTCCTCTAGCGTCCTCCGTATACCGGGTTTTATTTACTCCGCTAAGGGGGAGTATCTAGCAAACTCCCCTAAGGGAGGGAGCTTTAAGGGGTATTCACACGAGAGAGAAATCCGCCGTTTCGCTCCTAGGAGTGCGCACCACGTGACCCCTACGTCACGGTTTCTCTCCGGCGCACCGGCTCCGATGGGAGATCGGAGCTTCTGCTCGCGAGCTACAAACCCTCCGACGCTCCGCGGCGGAGGCGGCGGGATTTCGTCTGCTCGTCGGGCAGCTGGCCGCGAAGAAGTTCTAGAGCGGGTGCAGGCACTTTATTTTTATAGCTTCTTAATACATGGACGCAAATGCGTGGCGCACATGACAGGCGCACTGAGGGAGCCGCGTTACCACCAGAACGGCGCTGGCGAGCGGCGGCCGCGGCTGCGAAGTGGCGCAGCCGGCGCCGGTAGCTCGAGCGACAGCTTGTTATTGCTCCCAAGGCGCAAACAAAGCTGCGTATACGAGAAATGGGGTAATGATGTGATGGAAAGTTGCTTTATAAAAGTCACTGAGCCGCTTGCAGAGCGGCGATCGAATATTCGCCGCAGTGTTAAGCCTAACATCAGTATGCGGGCTGTAGGTGGCCGGTCGGCTGCTACTACGTCGCGCGCCGTTCTCTCCGTGCGGCAGCACCTGCATCGCGTCGACGACCAATTTTTGGTCGGTTGACAAGATCAGTACGTATGCGCTTAACAGAAATTGCCGCCGTCGCGGAATCGGCGGTGCTACGCAGCTATGCTTTCGAGATAGGCGGCTGCAAACAGTGATGTCCATCAGTCGCATCCTCCGTGTGAGCGAAGGAGGAGCGGAGGTCCGCCTGCGGTGACGTCACGACCTCCCTCGGATTTCTCCGCTGAAACGCTCCGTCGTGTGAATACCCCTTTATCAGGCATTACCGGAGTGTTCTTGCTCTTATAAATCCGCTGAGGAGGGGAGCATTTGGGAGCACTTAGCGGAGTATTTCGTGATGTCAATTACTTCGTTGAAGAGGAGTTTTTTTGGCATTTAGCGGAGTATTTTATGTAATTAAGAACGCCCGTGAAGGAGGGCGTGTTTAACCATCCGGAGGATTATTTTATGTCACCTAAAGCTCCGCCACGAATAAGTGTTTTTGAGTGTCTAGTGAAGCATTTCCTGTTTTAAAAAACCACGCTGAGCAGGGCAGTACCGAGAATTGCAAGGAACAAAACAGACATTTATTTCCTTGTTAACTGGAACGTCAACTTCCCGCCAATTTCAAATTCAAAATAGAACAAATAGCACGTCAAGTTCAAAATAGAACAAAATATTTGCGTTCAAAAATATATCAGCTGATACCCAAACATATAGATGGAACACGAATAAATACGATAATGGAGTCTAAGTCACATCGAGAAATAAATCGCATCAAACACAAATGAAATACCAATCAGTTGAAACATGAAATATGGTGGAAAATATATGCGGCTACCAGCCATACGGTGGCCCATTGGGGTTGTGCTACTGAGCCCAAGAATGGTGGTACGATCCCGACCACAGCGGCGTTTTTTTTTTTCGATTAATGCGAAAAACAATAAATCCCATGTGTCGATATTTTCGCCACGTAAATTAACCCCAGGCGGGCAAAAATCCTCCATTACGGCGCGCCCCGTAGTCATAGCAGCTCGGGCTCAGAGCTGCAAATACAATATATCGGTGCTTCAGCACCGATATATTTTATTTGCAGCTCCAATGTAAGCCCATCACGTCTGCGTCTATCTGCTCACTTATAAGCGCAAATTCCAAAGAAAGCCACGAAACGTTGCAAAGCGGAAGTTAGATGTCTTCCCTCTCTAAACCATGTGATTTATTTAAAAATAAAAACAGAAAGCAAATTGAAAATCACGACCATATTTGGCGAGTATCATTACCAAGTTTGCAACACAGTTTACAAGAATGAAATGACCATAGCCCCGTCAGAAAAAACAACTACGGAAAGGCTAACTGAATTCAAAACAGCGCAGGCTGTACCGAAAAGCCACACACATAGGACGTCTCAATACAAAAAGCCGAGGAATCACCAAAAGCAAAAAAGTAAGCAGGGTATTCCGACATGACGAAAATAAAATAGCAGGAAGCCCGAAGAAAAGAAGGTGGTGTTTAACTACGAGAATGCAAACAAGGTGACGACATTGGAATGCGCATAGAAACCTGCGTAAGGCGCCAATGTTTTCTGTGCCAGTCAACTTGCTTTGTGTGCGTATATCCCACCTTCTTTTAATCGCGTTCCCTAAACTGTTGGGGGGCGCGCGGCAGTGCCTCGGTGTTCGCGGTACGGCGTTCGTGAACGTTCCCAGAAAACGACGGGGAGATTTTCTCCCCGCGTGACGGAGGGCGAAGTGGGCGATGTCTGCTTGAAGCAACACCATCGAGGCGTGTTTACGGCGCATTTAGAGCTTTTCTGGCACATATAGAAACTCATATTACAGAAACTCATGGACATAAAGAAAGAGGGACGACTTTAGGCTAGGAAAACAAACAAAAAAATAAATCAATAAACATGTACAGCTATTTTGTACAATCATGCGCTGCTTACCAAAAAAAAAAGAAACGAAATGTGAACTGAACATTGCAAACGATGGTGCTATTGCGGAAAAGACTAGCCTCTCTTTGACCGACTACTCTTAGTTTGAAGCAAAGTGCAGCTCCTGGAACATTTTTCAATGAAGAATGAAAACATTAGGCGGGTCGCTCTTACCAAATGATTGCAGCGAGACGCAAACATGGTCACTTTTACGCCACCACCACCGCGTCACAGTCCGCGACGGTAGCGTCTTTCAAGAAAAATTGAAATTCCAGGCTTTGACAAACATCACGGCGTTAGCGAGTATGCACCTACCGAAGTACAAAGTATAGTCCAGAAAGCCTCCCTACCGTTTGCGGCATCCACCTTGCTGTCTAGGAAGATTGGTTGCTTTTACAGCGCAACACTGTTATGCATCGACGAGTTCTACGCTTGTTGTTGATCCGATCGCCACTTGAAGTATCCTGCTCGTGCTCCCTCACGCACCTACCGCCACATTCTACCACCGCGAAGCGAACTCGCGCACCACACAATACGTCGGGAACAGTCTTGGTTGATCTTGCTGATACATTCCTTCCTCGCGTGCCGTTTAAGCGGCAAGGTCGTCACTTTTTGGAAACTCCACGCGGCATGCCACGCTTTCTACATCGGAGCTCGGTGTCTCGCTGCACGTCCACCGGGAGCAGCGGCCATCTTGACTACTGCCCTCTCGTTCCCGCCGAGATCTCGCGAGAGGCTCGCCCTGTAACTTCGCTCATGGACGGAGCTTTTCCGGACGTGAATCTCTCAAGCCGGAGTTTCTTTGGAGGTTATGCGCTTAACTCCGTCCTCGGGCCGGAGCAATGATATGTTATCGCTTCGCATTTACACCGTCATTTGGTTGACGGAGTGTTTAGGCCTATAGTGCTTTATACACTCCGCAGCACGGAGTAAGCGTTGTACTGCTGGAGGATTTACCGGAGCATAAACCTAATGAAACTGCCCATCCGGCTTGTTTTCATTTACTGTGAAGAGACCATGCTCGATGAGACAAAGCAGGAAGCTGCAAACATAAAAGGTGATGAACAAGGCGAAACCCGGATACCATTCCCAGACTAGCCGAACAGAACCGCTCACTACTTTCAGTACTATTGATTTGTGAGATGATAAAAACCCTTCAGGGCACGCCTCAACACGTATGAGTTGTGAATTGAAAAGCAGTAATGTGCCTCTGAACGCCGCATGGCGCTGGGCCGTGGAATGCAGGATACCGATGATTTCGTTTTCTGGGGGAAGTTATGCGTTTAGATTCCCCTGAAGAAAAAAAGCTGACTATGGGTTCAAGCCGAAGATTGTGTAGGGGACGTGCAACGCGCGTTGCTTGTTATTCCTTTCTAAGTTCGAGAAAATTTAATTTTTTTTAGTTTGGTGAAATTGTCTTGCGAAGAAACGGTCATCTACAGACAGCTACAAACTAACACATTTCCACATGGTACATTACTACACTCAATGCATCCGACATTTTACACATACTCCTGGAAATTCTGCATAGAGCCATGCACTCTCTATCACATGGTATGGGAGTGCCGCCCCACACCATCCCTTGCCCCAAACCCAAATCCCTCATTTGAGCAGTGGGAGGGTCGGTTGACCAGCTCCAACCCGGATCACCAACAACATCTGGTAGACCGGGCGAGACAAGCCGCTAAGACCCAGGGCTTCCTGGACTAATGAGGTCCCCCACCTGGCGGTCAACCCAACAACAGTGACTGCTCCATTAAATGTTTATTCTCCTCTTGGTTAAATTTTAGGAAGACCCTTTTTTTGTCGTTGGTTTCCCTCCCGTACCATCTAAAAAAGAAAAATTCTATGTACGCGACTGCAATCTTCCAACCTATGAGGAAGCAAGAGCGTAACAATTTAAACAACCCCTTTAGATACATGAAACGATCAGCGGGAAATTGCATGTCGTAAAAGTATTGCATCACCCGTACAAATAGGGGAAATATTGTGGCGTTCAAAAACATGCATGCACTTCGTCGGAATATTAAAACATTTCTTGAGGCACTTTTTTACGCATTTGGCCTTCGAAGCACCTATGCGTAAATCCTCCAGCGTTTACCGTAATCGTGGCAACTCAGAACGATAAAGACACGACATAGCGTGCGCCCCAACAACGTAATGTACAATGATCATCACATCCAAAAAAATAAAAGAAGCTCACACTTATAGCAACAATGATGGAGTGCAGGTTGTTGCGGCAGCGAAGAAGAAGCAAATTGGCTGCAATAGGGGACTGAAACCTTCGTGCTGGTAGTGAAGGTTGCGTACACCTTCGCTACTTTCAAGCATTACGCGTTAGTCTGCATTTTTTTTACTGTTTGGACCGGCTGCCACATTCTTGCCCAGATACAAAACAACCACGGTTTTTCGCACAATATATCACAAAGTGGCAATGGTTGTTTTGTGAGACGCGCAAAAGATGCACAACTTGGCGTTCGTCATTTAAACAAAAGGTGTCACGGAATTCTGGTTGCTAGGGCAGAATCCATGCGTAGAAACGGCTGATATGGCGACTAATAACCTTAGATAGTGAAAAAAAACTGGTGCGTGTCTGGCAAGCATTGTTTCATAGTCAGCGCATATATTCTAGGCATTTTAGCAGTAGGGGCGCCTGAGGTTGGAGTTTGATTACTTTTGTAAGAATTCTGTGCCAGGGCAATAAACTGACACAGGGTTTTCTAAAGCAGTAAACATGGCCTTAATCACTTGTTTGGCGCAAAGAATACTATTTACCGCTTTCTGCAGTACAAAACTTGGTCTTCAGTTCTTTTTTATGGTAAAAAACTCTTATTTTATGGAGTCTGTCTTCAGCTGCTTGGTCGAGCTTACAATCGGTCAGGTTGTTAATTTCGCGATATCAACCGTTGATTCGGATTTTTTTGGCCAACATCACTTGGTTTTCTAGTTTTTCGTGAAAACAACTATCGCAGCCGCTTTTAGCAGCGGAAATCTGCCTATCGACAAAAGAATCTGGAATTTTCTAGAATCCGTCATGTGCCGGTACGAAGAATCGCAAAAAATAGAAGCCAGTCTTGCTCTTATCCCATTGGTGCTCCAGCGAGCTTACACTTAGAAAAAAAATAAATTGCAAATACTGCATCCAAGGAATACACATTTCATATGGTTTAAGAGGCATTACCTGTGCACGCCCTGTACCTTCTTGCGTGTGGAGTTGCGGATCCGCGTCGTCGAGACTGTGGGAACGCGAAAGAACGCGCGACCAGCACCACTCAGCCTTAGCGCTACCTGTTGTCGGCGTCCGTCCCCCAGACAGCACAGACGAAATCGAGAGCGAACGAGTTACTCGGATAGCCACCACCCCATAGTCCCGAGTGAATGCCTGGCATGAAGTTATCGTCATTATTACGCGAGTTTACTTGTGGCTGCATCTAAGTTTTAAAACCGCCATGAAACATCGGGCAGGGCAGGCGTGCTCAGCCGGTCACACAAGGGTGGTGAGGCAGTGATGATTAGCCCCGTGCGGCCTTCTCAACGCGCCTGTGTTCGCAAAGCGCATTCGCCGGAAGTGATGAGGAGCACAGGCGCGATGTTAGCTGATGCGGCAGCTTCGGGAATGCGCCTAGGGAATGCGCTGCTATGGCATACAGTTCAGGCGAGACAGCCACGGTATGTGAAAGGTGTGCGTGTGCCCTTGCTGCGCAAGCTTGCAAAACAACGAGTTGATTTTCAAACGTGGCTATTATTCGTTTGAAACTATCGAAGCCGAGCGGAGGTCGGTCGGTGTACACATTTCTCTCAAAATGAGCGAAACTGCTTCCCCTATGTGGGAATGTGAGCCGCTTGCTCAACAATTTAATTGCTCGCGAAAGCCGTAAAAACGGCGTTTTCTGTCAGCTCCGGTGTTCTCACGTAGTAGTCTAGAGTATATTCGAGTTTTACTGTTTAAGAGACTCGATCGCCTCGCGAGCGTCTCAGCCAGCATGGGGCTTGGGGGAAATTATCGGGTTCGTAACAGGCCTCATTTCAAACGTTTCAGTTCCTGTGAGATGTCTGGTTGAGCAGAAAACCGGGCAAAATGTTTTCATGTGAAGGCAATAATTAACAGGGTGGGCAGGACCATGGAGCCCCCAATTAATGTGCGCACCTTGGCGCAGATCCAGGCCCGCCGCCATCACATGTTTTCTTCGCAGGCCCCGGACTCCAGGGCACGCCCATAACAAACGAAGTGCCATCGGAGAGGTAGTACATTTGCAGGTGCCCAATAGTGCGCTTTCCATTCTGGCATCTGGAGTGGAGTAAGGCCCACTCCCAATCGGACCCTCCGTAGTACAACGTTGTTGGTGGATGTCGTTGGTGTACGGATGTAGAACCAGTGACAAAGTTGCGGACAGGCAGTTGGTTATGTGAAAACACAATGAACAAAACTTCTTTACTACAAAAAAAGCCTTTATTACTCCTACACAATGAAACCAGGGCAGGAGGCGTTCCATGTAGCCACAAACATTTATTGGAGATGTCTGACCTCAGGATCGGTGATGAACAGCTGGGAAGAAACGCTTTTTTCACGAATTCTATCTCTTGAGCATTTTTTTCAGTATATCTTACTGTTCTTCTTGCACAGTTGGTAAAAACACTTTCGCGTAAAACAGAGAATCGCCATTAAACATGAAACATTGAATCAGTACTAAATTAAAATGTATCTTCTAGACATTCAGCGTTTACAATTATCTGTAAACGACTACACATAATAAGCGCATACACGAAAGACGTTCAACGGACCATTCGTTCGCCATTTCAAAGTTTGGCTACAAATCCACCGTTGGTGTGCATGCATTTCTCGAGCATTCTCATTAAAAGTAAGAAAAACATGACGCCGATTTTTTTATTTCACGTGACAATTACGCGAACAGACAAACCGTGTCTAGAAATTCCAGCGTTACAAATATTTGCCTCTCCCCCTGTATCGTTCCTGCCTTTTCCTTCAGCAGAGGAGCATTACGTGCGGGAATGGGCCTGCAACACTATGAAACACAGTTACACCAAAGAATGACTGGCTCCGGCGAAATACCTCCAAGAACAACCGGACCTGGCTCTGCACATCATCAGGAGCTTCCGCGACTCCCTGGATAGGGGCGGCTCGTTCATCCGTTGTACTATAACGTTTATGCGTGAGCATATGAGACTGAAATCGTGAGAGAGAGAGAGAAGCTCTTTATTAAAGGAGGAAAGGCAGAGAGGTTTGCCAACATGGGTACGTCGACATGCTACCCTGCAGGAAGGGGAACGGGGAAAAGACAGATGAGTAGTAAAAAGAAGAGTAGTAGGTGAAAGAGGGAAAAAAAAGAGAGGGTCATATAAAGGGACATGCGGCGTAGCATAGACTGACCGCTTAAGGGGGCTATAAAGTCTCGGTGACGCCAATATCTTCAAGATACCCAAATAACGCATCCAGGACTTTCCGTTGAGATGACGGAGAATGCCATGGTCCAAGTAGCAGGCTCAGCGTAATTGGTCCAGGGTGAAGACATGTGATCCTTTGCTCTAACCGACTCCTTGCGTCAGTGTAGGCGGAGCACTCTAGCAGGACATGCTCGACGGTTTCGGGGGCGCCACAGTTGTCGCAATGTGGGCTTGTACTTTGGCCTATGCGATGTAAGTAGGCATTAGTGAACGCCACATTAAGTCGCAGTCTATGAAACAGTGTTTCCCGCCGGCGAGGTAGTCGTTCTGGCAGCCTCAGTCTTATCTGTGGGTCAATTGAGTACAGAAAATCATGATGATGTTCCGGAAGGGTCCATAAGCGGTTTCTTTCTGCTAGAGCTAGGGCCTTGGTCATAGTTGAGGCATCATTTTTTGTAAAGAAAATCTTTCTTTTGTTTTTTTATTTCAAGGCCCCTGCGTGCAGCCTCATCTGCTCTCTGGTTTCCTAGGACACCACAGTGTCCAGGGAGCCACTGAAAGGTTACGCGATGGCCAGCAGCGTAAGCGAGATGGTGCAGGTATTTTACTTCGCGCTGGATGTGGTCGTGGATGCTGAAGCAGCTAGCACGTCGGAGGCTTTGTAGGGCGGCTTTCGAGTCTGTGAATATCAGGGTGTCGAACCGAAAAAAATACCGGTTCGGTTACGGTTCGGGTTCGGGTGAAATAATTTCGTTCCGGTTCAGTTCCGGTTCGACAAAATCACGTACCGAACCGGTTCGCGAACCGGTTCGGGAGCTTGAACCGGTTCGCGAACCGTTCGATTAGTTGAATTATCACTAAAATTAAAAAAAAAAACATTTACTAGTTTAAAACGACCGTCAAATCAAAACACAAACTGACATTCAAAATGGTGCTGCTCCCCAAGGGCAGTGGCGCAATTGCAAAGGAAACTTTAAACAATTAGGAGATATTAGAAAAACACATGAAGTGGCGACGATTTACCACCTTCTTTATCGCTCAGACTTTCTGTTGTCCTAGCAACTATTCATAAAGCCAACGCCAAGAGATATGATGGTGGGATATATTTTCTGTCCTTTCCTTTTTTGTTGAAATCGCAATTGTCGCTATGCAATCGCCCATCACGCTAACCTTGAGGCCTTAAATTTAGTCCTGCGTACGGGCGTGTTCAAATACCAGCGCTTATAACAATGGCGCACATTTTTATGTTTGTAACAAAACAGAAAAATTCTACAACAGGCACATAAATACTACCAATGAATTAGATTATTTGGTAACCCTGAATAATTTGTTAGCTGTCACCTTATCGAATGTGTTAGCCACACTTTTGTTAAAAGTAAGCTTTAGTTACGCTCAGTCACTGCATTATTGCTCTGACCACTGCAATTCCTTTTGCGATACCGAAACGTGTGTGCATTACAATCAGTATGTCATCGTACCGCCTGAACCCCTACCATCGTTCCGTGTGCTACATTGCGGAATCTTATAACAGATAATGCGGTTACAAAATGAAAGGGAAATTTGACACGTGGAGCATGAGATGGGACTTTTTGGGTAGACGCTCTTTAATTCGTCCACAGCAGTACTCCCCTCCGGAACGAGTAGCAGTAGAAGCAATGTAGCGAGTTGGGCAAACGGCTTAGCAAACAGCTTAGCCACTGAGCAGCTCCTGCGGTCACACTTGTCAAGTATTAATAATTTGCAGGTGTCGGACCTTTTCAACAAATTATGAAATGCAAAAAGTTTGCACACATCGGGTGTGAGCTTTCGCTGTTGCGCAGTGGAGCACTCCTGCAGCCTGATTTCTCCAATGAAGTCGCAGCTAGGGAAGGGCAAAGTCGTTTTATATCACCTGCAAGCTGCCGAGAATGACATTTCGTTTGGTCAGCTTGCACTACGCTCGCGCCTCCAGCAGCAACAGACCAATGCTACATTGGTGCTCATTCATTTCCCCTGTTGTTACATAAAGCGTGATAGTGTTCAATTGTCTGGAGGGGAAAGTGCGCGAGCAAGTACGAAGTTGATGGTACGGGAAAGAAAAAAAGGCCTGAATTGCATTGACTGTGCAATATCAACAACAGAGGGTCGAACCGTTTCGGCATGAACCGGTAACCGTTATTTCTTTTTCCGGTTCAGTTCCGGTTCGGGTTCAGCGTGCTCAAAAAATACCGGTTCGGGTTCGGGTTCAGTTCCGGAAAAAATACCGGTTCGGTTCCGGTTTTCGGTTCGGTTCGGTTCCGGTTCGACACCCTGGTGAATATGGTCCAGTGTGTCGGTGGCTGAGGAAGTATGTACCGGATGGCTTCTTTAATTCCATAAAGTTCAGCTAGCGTGGACGAAGTCGCTCGCTCAAGCCGGCATGACAGTGATTTGTTAGCTGACGGAATAAAAACTCCTGAAGAACTGCGCTCAGATGTTGCCGATCCATCTGTAAAAATATGGGTCGTTGCGGAGTAAAATTTTTGAATATGGGCAAGTGTAACCTGAAGTAGGACAGTTTGGGTATGCGCTTTTTGAATCAATTCCAGGTATAGAATGTTTTATGGTAACAGGTGACAAAGTCCATGGCGGAAAACCCAGTGGCATGGTCTGCGGTGCTTGATTTGGCACGGAAGCATCAATTGCCCTTATTGTTCGTCCAAAGCTTGAAGCGTCTTGATCCGCACTGCGAGCCAGGAAATGGGTTGTGGCATGTAGTCTGTACCTCAAGTAATTTCGTAGCGTCTCTTGAAGCCGTAACACATCCATGGGCAGGCAGCCAGCTTCTGCAAGGGTCCCACAACATGACGAGCCTGCAGGGAGGCCAAGGCACTTCCTCAGACAGTTGTTCCTTGCCGCTTCCAGCTGTTTTCTGCTTGTCGGGGACAGTGTCTGCAGGACGGGCAGGCTATATCGCAAGATACCATCAACATATGCCTTGAAGAGGAGCACCGCAGAGCGACAATCACTGCCCCAGCGAGTGCCACAAAGATATCCAATAATTTGGGATGCTGCTAAAATTCGCGAGCGTAATCTTTGTACTTCTGGGGACAGGAGAGGTTTCTGTCTATGACAATGCCAAGGTATCTTGGGTGCGTACGTACTGCAGAGGCCGGCCACTGAGGATTAGAGGGTATCGGTCCATTCTCTTGCGGGTGAACGCCATTGCGACACTTTTTTCGGAGGAAAGATGGAGTCCTCTCGGCGACAGGTATGCCGCTATTCTTGAAAGAGCCTTCTGCAGCTTCTGCTGTGTGATCCGACGCGATCTTGAAGCACTCCAAACACAGATATCATCCGCGTAGAGTGTGACTTTGACACCCCGGGAAGAACGCGTTTAAGGTGAATAAGCGTAAGATTAAACAGCAGCGGGCTTAAAACTGCTCCTTGAGGGACGCCTCTATTTACGTCGTAGCATGGTGTGGGGCCTTCTTCTGTGCACATGAAAAGTTTCCGTCCGTCGAGATAGTTCGCAATCCATGCATATAGCCTCCCTCCTAAGCCGAGTGCAATAAGAGATGCTAGGATAGCATCATGGTAAAACTGAGTCAAATGCTGACTTGATGTCTAAAAACACTGCAGTTGGGATATGCCAGAATTTAGTTTCTTCTTCTAAAGATGATACGAGTGCAATTATGTTGTCAAGGGCCGATCGATTCTGTCGAAAAGCCGTTCATTTCAGGGGGGTAAAGTTTCCTGGTTTCGACATACCAATTCATCCTTTTGAATATCATTTTTCCATTAATTTTCCAATGCAACTGAGTAGGGCAATCGGTCGAAAAGAGTCATAACGTGTCGGTGGCTTTCCAGGCTTCAGAACGGAAGTAATCTTCGCTAGCTTCCAATCAGGAGGAACGATTCCATGCAGCCACGTAGCGTTATAGTACTCCAAGAGACGCAAGCGAGAGTGGTGTGATAAATGCGAAATGCCTCATAAGTAATTTCATCGTAACCATGAGAAGAGCGTTTTTTGGACATCGGAAATAGCCGCATTAAGTTCTTGTATCGAGAAACGGGTGATCTAACGCAGGCACAGCAGCTGGAGGGGGACGGAAATAATTGAGCTGTGGGCGCGTCCTTGCGGATGTGGTGGCGGACAGCAGCTTGCAATATTCTTCAGCGGCTTCTCTCTGAGAAATATTCTCATGCAATGACAAGCGCGCTGAATGGGCGTAGTTGCGAGATGTTGTTACGCATGCCCTTTACTACACGCCATATGTGCGACAAAGGCTTGCGAACATCCAATTTCGCGCAAAAACTCTTGCCATCGCTGCCTGTTTAACTTCTCTAAATGGCGCCTCACGTGTCTCTGCGCCCTACGTGCGTGCTGCATGTCTTCCAAAGTTTTGGTACGTCGAGCCTTGCGCTCTGCACGCCTGCGAATGGCTCGTAGCCTCTCATACTCCTCATCATTTCTGACATTTGTAGGCCTTTTCATAACACGCGATGATTCCCGCAGGCAGCGAGCAATTATAGGTATTATGTCGTCATCGCTAGTTGATGCTGTAATGCTATGACCCACGCTCTCTTCATAGGCCTCCCAGTCAGTGCACTTGACCTTCGCTCCTTCTCGGAGCGCGTCTTTGTCAAGGTAAGAAATCAAAACTGGGTAGTGGTCGCTTCCCCTTGTTTCCAGGTCTGTGCACCAGAAGAATTTTGCAGCCCAGCTGCTTGAAATAAAAGAGACGTCAATGCAGCTGCTCACTTTCTCGTTTTCATGTAAGTGATGCTGCCGTCGTTAAGAGGCTGAACAGAGTACTTGATCAGCAGCTCGGCTAGCCGCACTCCCCGGGAATTTGTATGTGCGCTGCCCCAGATCTCATGATGCGCATTAAAGTCACCACAAATTAAATAAGCGGGGACGTGCCAGTAATAATATTTCTAGCCGCGAGGCGTCCAAGTGGTTGCTTGGCTCTATGTAAGCAGCAATTAAAGTGAAGCACTGGGTACCAATTCTGGTTTTCGCGCAGACGTATTCTTCGGATTCATGAGCAGGCACAGCAACGCTTGCTACTGGCACATCATGACGGGCGGCAACAAAAAGTCGACTTGGGCCGTTTAAGCGCTGCGAATGAAGCAATTGATAATTCTTTAACTTAAAATGTTCTTCAACTCGAGATTCAGATATAATAATGAACGGAAATTGATATGTCCGCACAAGCTGACGAAAATCAGCTAGTTTCGAGCGTAGGCCACGTGCATTCCATTGGAAAATTGTACAACTTTTGAGACTTGCGTTAATAAGCGGTTTCAGGCGGTGGGTCTCCGATGCCATCAACTTTGTTGGGCTCCAGAACGATGCCGCGAAGATGATGATGTGGAGGTCACGAAAGGTTCCAAAGACAGTACCGCTTCTACCTCGGGGATATGGCCATAGGAGGGGTTGGCGCGCAGCAGTGCCCTGATTGCCGCAAAAAGCATGGGGATGAGTATGCCAGTAATGTCAGGCTGCGCGGCTGAGCTGCCATCTGTCCACGTTCCCTACGGGGACGTCGAGTTGAGGTGGAGTCTGCGTCCTGTGAGCGTACATCAGGTGAGGCATGATTAATTGTGGTTGTTTGATGATCCCGTGTGGCCTGCGCGTAGGACTTGCTTGTGAGAGCTTCGCCCTCAAGCGGAGGGTCATTTGAAGGCACAATCGCAGGTGAAAACACAACTTCTGGGTTTGATGGTGGCTCACGTCGGGAAGGAGCTTTGCCTTGTACTTGCTCGACACTGCGTGCAAGAGTAGCTGCCTTTTTCTTCGGGCAAGCTCCATACGACGCGGGATGCGGGCCGCCACAGTTTGCGCATCGGGGTTGATTGCGCGACGTACAGTCCTTGTGTGGGTGGTCCCCAGAGCATATTTTGCAGCGAAGTTTTCCTCTGCAGTTCCTGGCGATGTGGCCGTGCTTCTGGCACTTGAAGCACTGTGTAGCAGATCCGGTGTACTCTTCTACGGGGAAGCTGTTAAAGCCAAGAAACACCCGAGCTGGCAGAGGTGAACCTGGCTTGAATTCCAAGATGACTGAGCGTCGGCGGGTCTCAGCAATGACCTGATTTTCATCTCGTATGTAGGTGACTTGCCGACGGGCAGAGATAACTCCTTGGTCTCTAAGGTAATTCCCTAGTGCCTCATCAGTGTACTCAAGGGGCACACCTAGGATTTTTCCATACGTTGCCATGTACGATCGTGGCACGCGCACCTCGACTGGTACAGCAGCAAGGGTGGAGACATGTAGAAGTCGGTTCGCTGCAGCTAGGGACGACACGGTCACAATAAGCCTACCATCCTTGGTCAGGCGATGTGTTAAAAACTTTTTCTTGTGCCGTCGCCACGACTTCTGACGCCAATACGTTGGGGTTGGCTTTCCACAAACTATAACCTTCAGTTGGTTCAAAGACAACGGGAATCCCGGCGGCTCGCTTTTTCTTGTAAGTGACAAGGGTAAAGTCGCCTTGGTTTACTTCCATGTCAGTAGCGTCAGAGCAAACGTTCCGATCTGCGGTCTCTTGGTCAGTAGCACGCTTTTTAGGAGCTGACGGGCTTTCCAGGTTATCATCGGGAGTCGATTCATGCGAAACTGCAGGAGTACCTTGGTAGGGTCCGCTTGGAGCGGCCAGGCCCTGGTTGGTTCCGTCCATTATGGCAGCATGAAGCGCAGGCGGTGACGGCACATTGCTGAGCTGCAGGGTCCGCACACAGCTTCGCTGAAGCCGTTTGACACGGGGCGTCCGCCCTTGTGAAGTCGCTTGGTGCTTGTAAGAAGGCAGCGCGAAGGATTTCAGTCACAGCAAAGAGGAACAAGTACAAAACGAAGAATAACTCCAGAGCAGCAAGAACAACCAGCCGGTTCGGGGCGGGTGAAGGTCAGTGGGATAGCCTTCGTCCTTTGCTTCGTGAAAATCTGTGCCCGTTGCCTAAAGCCTTTGTAAGCCGATCGCCGACTGAGGAACATGGTACAGCGGAGAAGGAACTGGACACGTGAATTTAGCACGCATTGTGCCTGCGCAGTGGCGAAACGTGGCGTTGCTCTGGCGCGTTGCTCGGTGCGTGGTTGTTCTTTTGTGTATGACGACGATACGCGATCAGAAACCGCACGGTATGTAGGTTGTCGCAGAAGCCGCGGTACCTGTGTGTATTTGAGGCTTTGTGCAAGGCAAGAGAACGCAGTTAATAGCGGAAGAATTTTCTGATCTATCAAGATCTTTGAACGTAATCATGGGACTTGCAGGCTTTTCCTCACGGCAACAAGACTTTCGATAGCATTTGTCACGATTTGTGGATAGATAATCTTTCCATACTTGGCTTCCGTGGTGTATTCTTTTTGTTACTTAAAAATGCCATTCAAGTGACATACCAGTGGGTTAAAAAAAATGTCAAAGCGTTTCGTTATAATAAGAGCTGGAGTTCCTTATGGTTCTATTCTAAGCCCGTTACTGATATGTCATCATCATCATCATCACCAACAATCAAGCAATCATCATCATCGTGCTTTTAGCTGCGTGGAATAAAACCGGCCTCCATCTTGCCATGTCGTTCGTGGCTGGTGCTCTCAGTATTATTCGCTCGGTAGCGATGTAGCAGTGGCGATGAGGATCGCGCTTGTGCTAGGCGAGTAGTCCCACGCGAGAATGAGCGCCGGGAGGCCACCGGAATTCGCCGACGAAGAAGGTACCTCGCCTACGTACCGGGTTCGCCTGGAAGCTTACTTCGAAGCTCATAGCATCGAGGAGCCAACGAAGAAGCGAGCACTGCTTATAGCTTCGCTAACGAACAGTGCGGTGCGAGTGGCGCAAGCGTGATGTCACCCGAAAAAGGTCAACGAGCTCAGCTACGAGGAAGTGATCGGGCATTTGGAAGATCACTACGCCCCCCCAAGTCAACTAGATTGCTGCCAGTTATGCTTTCTTCAGGCGTTCACAACAAAAAGGTGAAAGGGCCCAGGATTTCATTGTGGAAATTCGGCGGCTAGCAGAGAAGTGTAACTTCGGAACTTCAGTGGAGCGCATGTTAAGAGACCGAATTGTTTGCGGTGTGCGGGATGAAGACGGGCGGATAAATTTATTGACGCAACGAAATTTATTGACGCAACGCAACACTGGACCAGGATGAAGACTTTGTTGTATCAGCACAGGAAGCGGCTGAGAATGCTAAAACCATGCAATCTGCAGAGCCAGATGCGGTACATCTTGCCCGAGAAACGGCACGTCCATGGAAGTCACGCCCTAAACAGGGGTAGCGTCACACTTGTGGAAGATGTGGTGGCGAATCGCATTCAGAGGACGAATGCAAACACCGTCACGCGGAGTGCCACCGATGCCGTAAACGAGGGCATCTACGCCGGATGTGCGAACAATGGCGCCAAAGCTCCTATGCAATGACAGCGGAAGCGCACACAGACTCAGACAAAAATGAAGCCCTGCACACGATAGCAGCGGTTCTTCACCAAGAAGCTAGCATCCGGAAGGTTAAGCCAATTTACAAGGAGATTACCTGGAATAACGTCCCCATTAGAATGCTGGTGGACACGGGATCGCCCGTAAGTGTCATTCCCGAAACGGCCTTCCGGACGTACAAGACGATGTGGGCCACCATTACGAAAACACGGAGCTACGGCTCTCTTGTCTCTTGGGGGAACTTCCAGTCGTCGGACAAATTAGTATGACTGCTGCGTGTAATGGGAAAGATGTGGCTGGCACAGTCATAGTAGTTCGCAGCTCCGGACCATCCTTGTGCGGCAGAGATACAATCAAGGCGTTCAACGAATTGGGCTTGGCAATGTTGTCTAATATGGTCTCGAGTGTGCAACAGGTCGAGGTAAGAGCGGCCGGAACGAAACTACAACAGCTGCTCAACGATCACGCCGACGTGTTCACTCCGGAGCTAGGCCTCTGCAAGGGACCACCGGTGACGTTTCAGCTGAAAGAAAATGCGTGCCCGCGGTTTTGCAAGGCCCGCACGGTACCCTACGCCTTGAGGGATAAGATGTCGGACGCGCTAGACCAGCTGGTTGCCCAAGATGTCCTGGCACCTGTGAAAACCGCCGAATGGGCGACACCAGTGGTACCCGTCGTAAAGGGCGATGGTTCCATTCGAGTGTGCGGAGACTTTCGCATGACAGTAAACGCAGCAACGCTGATGGAACGTTATCCGTTGCCTCGAGTGGATGACATCTTTGCCAAGCTAAACGGAGGAGGAGTCTTCACGACTCTGGACTTACGTCAAGCTTACAACCAGTTACCGTTGGATGAAGAGGCCAAGAAGATGACAATCCTCAACACGCACAAGGGCCTCTTTTGTTTTAACTGGCTGCCTTTTGGCGTAAGTTCTGCTCCAGTCATATTGCAAAGGCGGATGGATGGGCTTCTGGGCGTGCAAAGTATACCCGGATGACATTATCATCTAGGAGAAAAGGAATGACTTGACCAGGCTAAAACAGGTCCTAGAGCGACTGCGGGAGTACGGTCTCCGACTTCACAAAGGGAAGTGCAAATTCCGGCAAGATGAAGTCACTTTCCTAGGTCATCGTATTGATGCTAAAGGCCTGCGGCCAAAGGATGACAACATGAAAGCTGTCATCGAAAGCCCAGCACCCACTTTGGTGAGTGAGCTGAAAGCCTTCCTGGGACTCGTAAACTATTACGGCAAATTTGTGCCAAATCTTGCCACCGTGCTGGCCCCACTATATGCCCTCTTAGCTAAAGGGTCCAGGTGGCAGTGGGAGCGGGAACGTGAGCGAGCATTCCAAACAGTAAAGGAGGCAATAGCGGCTTCCAAGTTCCATGCTCACTCCGACCCTGATAAGCCGCTACGACTCTAGTGTGACGCGTCACCTGTAGGCATTGGGGCTGTTTTGTCGCACCGTGTCAATGGTGTTGACTACCCCATCGGGTTCCGGTCCCGGATACTTACAAAGGTCGAGCGCAATTACTCCCAGTCGCGCTGTTTAAGGACTACTTGTATGGACACCGATTTGTGTTAGTAACAGACCACAAACCTCTCACTGGCTTATTCAATCCAAGTAAGGCGATTGCAGCGATGGCTGCAGCGAGAATGCAGCGTTGGGCCTTATTTCTGGGAAATTATGACTACGCATTGCAGTATCGCAAGGGCAGTGAACATTCTAATGCTGACGCCCTCAGTCGTCTGCCATTGCCGGTCACGGAGCCGCGGGACGACTGCCCCGTCGCATCTGTTTTGTATACCCAAGGCCTGGAAGAAACGGCGACATGCGCTCGCGACGTAGCACAACTGACTAATCAAGACGCCATCCTCCGGAAGGTCAAAGAGTGGATTGCAGAGTGATGGCCGTCTTCCCTACCACGGGGTCACGAACACCTCCGTCCGTACTTTAACCGGAGAACAGAGCTAACCACAAGCCACAATTTTGTATATTGGGGACACCGCATTGTTCTTCCAATGGCTGTGGCAAAACGCATGGTGCATCTGCTGCATGAGACACACCTTGGAATGACATCCACGAAAAGCATGGCCCGAACCTTGTTTTGGTACCCGGGTCTGGATGCCGACATCGAACGGCTCATCAAATCATGCGGTACGTGTGCTCAGGCCTCGGCGATGCCACCAGCCCAGATAACTTTGGCGTGGCTGGACACCGGCGAAAGATGGAGCCGACTTCATGCAGACTTTGCCGGTCCGATAGACGGCCAGATGGTATTGGATGTGGTGGACGCCGAAACAAAATGGATGGAAGCAGTTCCTATGAAATTTGCCACAGCGCAATCACGGTTGATGCCTAAGGTCAATGTTTGCACGTTTTGGCCTTCCAAAAACTGTCCGTTTCAGATAACGGACCGCAATTTGTGAGCGCTGTCTTTCGCGAGTTTATGGCACGAAACAGCGTGCAACAACTCACAACTGCCCCGTATCATCCACAGTCCAACGGATTAGTTGAAAGAGCGGGGCTCAACATCAAAGAGGGGCTAAAGGAAAACCCTGGAATATACCTGAAGACACGCATATCTCGTTTTCTGTGCCGATATCGCCGAACACCTATCAAGGATGGCAAGTCACCTGCGGAGCTGTTTACTGGGATATCAGATCAGACCAAAATGGACTGCATCACACCGGACAAGGATAGGGCAGAAATCCAACCGAGAGCGATAAGGGATAAATTTAATGCCGTTGACCCCGTCTGGATGCGAAGTTTTGGGTCAGGTCAAAGGCGGATTCCCGGAGTTGTGCACAGTGACCAGGGCTCACGGATGGTTACGGTTGACTCAGGACAGGGACTCCAGTGATGGCATCTGGACCAGTTGAGGAGTCGGGCTGAAGAACAAGACTGTCGCTCGGAAGACGTTAACAAGCAGGGACCCGCCGCCGAAAGTGCCCCGTCCTTATCGCAGGCGGATTAGACCTCATCTATCGGTACTACGACCTCAGTGCACGACAGCCCGGAAGCAGCGAAGGCGGGAGCGGGCCACCCGCCAACTTTGCGGTAATCGACAAGGCTCCGACGGCCCCCTGACCGCTACGGCTTTTCTCCTGAACGCTTTACCTATTAAGGGGGAAAGAGTTGATATGTCCACATCATCATCATAATCACCAACAATCAAGGAATCATCATCATCGGAATTTTAGCTGCGTGGAATAAAACCGGCTTCCATCTTGTCATGTCGTTCGTGGCTGGTGCTCTCAGTATTATTCGCTCGGAAGCGATATAGCAGTTACTGTTTAATATTTATGTGAACGATGTTATCAAAAGTGTGCTATTTTTGTTGACTCGGTACGCCGATGATACAGTTCTTATTGCTTTGGCCAAAAAGCACAAAAATTGGCTAGCGTTACTACGGCAATTATAAATATTGTCACGGAACTCACATATAGGTGGACAATGCCCCACAGGGTAATGACCCAATTAGGACAACGACGATGACGACGGCAACGAAGTTGCTGGCGCGGCTCTCTAATGGAAGCCATGCAAATACTGCATATAGGTCATTCTACCTTTTAATACATCGCTTCATCTTCAACATGGTTCGAGTCATTCGCTCTGCCGCCACGTAACACTTGGTGGAGCGTGCGGGGTACATCCCATACTGGCCCCAGCTTTACATGCAAGCGGCGTGGGCCCAGCTGTCAACGTTAAGGGAGCCGCGCCGGGAAGCCCCAGCCCCACCGTGACCACAGCTCGACCATGACCTCCGCCCCGTACCCCAGCCCATGAGACGCCGACGAAGACCTGCAGAGAACCGCCGTGACGAGACAAGCCGCAAATGTCGTATCACCAGCCCTTCCGCCCAACATGGCTCCTACAACCGCCGACGCTGTCACGGATGAAGATATGGCTGCTGCGGAACCAGCATCCCCTAGAACATCATCGGCATCTGTGGCGGCAAGCGATTATTCCTTGTACATTTGCATCGCATTCCTAATCCGCATCACAAGTTCATCCTACCGCGGCTTCGACCTGGACGGTCTCCCTTGGCGGGGGGGGGGGGGTCATGTCACGGAACTCACATATAGGCGTACCCTGCCCACAGGGCAATGACCCAATTAGGACTACGACGATGACGACGACAACGAAGTTGCTGGCGCGGGCTCTCTAATGGAAGCCATGTAAATACTGTACATATAGATCATTCTACCTTTTAATACATCGCTTCATCTTCAACATGGTTCGAGTCATTCGCTCTGCCGCCACGTAATGATATAATGGATTCGCTTAGAGATAAGCCAATAAAGTAAATGCGTATAAGACGCAA
>JABSTR010000655.1:0-81253 GCA_013339765.2 Haemaphysalis longicornis | reverse complement strand
CCAATTTTGCGTTCTTCGAAGAAACGCTAGAAGCAAGTGACGTGATCGCGGTTGCCGACTTGAACGCGCACCCGAAGATACCTTCCAGCTTCCGAATCGCTTCGACGTGAATCCGGCGTTACCGCAAGAAGAACGGAAGAAACTATTGAATTTGCTGCATCCTGCAGAGAGTATCTTTCATCGAACTCAAAATACATCAGACACCTCTAGCGAAGCACCGAATAATAACCGAAGATTGAGCCCAACCTACCCGACAGTCACCGTACCGCGTGTCTTCACACGAGCGGGAATCCATCTGGACCCAAGTCGAAGAAATGCTCAGCGATGGCATTATACAGCCATCGAAAAGCCCCTGGGTGCGCTGGTCGTGCGGGTGAAAAAAAAGATGGCACATTTAGGTTTTGCCTTGACTACCGGCGACTGAACAAAATCACCAAAAGAGACGTATACCCCCTGCCACGAATTGACGACGCCCTCGGCCACCTGTGCCATACCAAGTATTTCTCGTGGATGGATCTGAAGACCGGCTACTGGCAAATTGAAGTGGAGGAGAGAGACTGAGAGAAGACTGCATTTATAACCCCGGACGGCCTATACGAGTTAAAGGTGATGCTGTTCGGGCTGTGCACGGCGCCAGCAACGTTTCAACGAGTCATGGACACTGTTCTAGCTGGCCTGAAGTGGCACACCTGCCTCGTATACCTCGACAATGTTGTGGTATTGCCCGGACTTTCGACGAACACCTTGCAAGGTTGCAGTCTGTACTCGAGGCCATCCTTACATCGCGGTCAACACTGAAGCCTGAAAAGTGCAGCTTCGCGTACGAGGAACTCAAGTTTTTGGGCCATGCTGTCAACGCCGCGGGAGTCCGGCCTGATCCGGCGAAACTTCACCATAGCGAACTTCCCAAGACCGAAAGATAAAAGGGCGTGCGAAAATTTCTCGGACTATGCGCATACTACAGGCGCTTCGTCGCAAACTTCGCCCGCATTGCAAAGCCACTCACCCGCTTGACGAAAGATAGCACCCCTCACAGCTGGGAAAATGCCCAGAAAAAGCCTCCTGCGAGCTGCAACAATTCCTGTAAAGCCCGCCTGTGCTCGCTTATTTCGACAAAAACGCCGAAACGGCAATGCACACGGATGGCAGTGATAAGGTTGGGTGCCGTCCTCGTACAAAAGCAAAGCGGGTCCGAGAAAGTAATCGCCTATGCCAGCAGTGGTCTGCCCAAGGAAGAAAGAAACTACAACAGCCTCTGAGAAAGAGTGTCTTGCGATTATATGGCCCATTTCAATGTTTCGCCCATACGAGTATGGAAGACCATTCCAGGTTCTAACAGACCACCACGCGCTGTGTTGGATCGCCAATTTGAAGGACCCCTCTGGCCGTATTGCTAGGTGGAGCATGCGCCTGCAAGAATTTGACGTTACAGTAGTCTATAAATCCGGCAGAAAACACTCTGACGCCCTCTGCCTGTCCCGTGCCCCCGTCGACCCAACACCGAAAGACTCCGATGAAGACAGTGCGTTCTTCGGAGTCGTGACTGAGAGCGACTTGGCCGCGCAGCAGCATGCCGTCCACGATCTACGCGTCATGATCGACTACCGCCAAGTATGCAACGTCGCCGTGCCCAGGGATTTCAAACGCAACTTACCTGCATTCAGCCTGAAAAACTCCTTCCTCGTGAAGAAGAATGTCAGCCCCGGAACGAGAGCTAATTATCTTCTTGTCATCCCGCAGATCTTCGTGACGAAATTTTGGAAGCATGTCACGACGACCCGTCTTCCGGATTACTCGGCACAGCTCGCACAATTGGGAAAATCAAGATGATGTACTACTGGCCCCGCCTTTAATCCGACGTCACCCACTGCGTCCGAAGCTGCCGTGACTGCAGCGACGAAAAACGCCACTGGAGAGACCCGCCGAACTTCTGCAGCCGATCGGCGTCCTATCTAGCCCTTCCAACCGATTGGAATGGACCTTCTGGGCCCGTTGCCTACATCCAATCCGAGAACAAGTGAATTGTTGTAGCTACAGACTACATGAGGCGCTACGTAGAGACCTCCGCTTTCTGAGCGGGACTGCACAAGAAGTAGCAAAGATCTTCATAAGCCAAGTTGTGCTGCGACATGGAGCCCTGAAGTGCTAATAACCGACCTCGGAACGGCCTTTACCGTGGAGCTGATGCAAAGGATATTACGCTACAGCAACACGGATCACCGAAGAATGACGGCGTACCACGCCCAAACTAACGGACTAACGGACGCCTGAACAAGACAATCGCGGATAATTTGTCTTGTACGTCGACGTTGAACATGAGACTTGGGACGAAGTGCTCCTGTATGTCACTTTGCGTACAACACGGCTACCCAGGAAACTACGCAGATGACGCCGTACGAGCGTGTCCACGGAAGACAGCCGAGTACGATGCTCGACGCCATGCCGCCCCACGTAGAAGACGACGGACTCAACGCCGACGTCCAAGGATACCTTTAGCGTGTGGAGGAGGCCCGCCGCCTGGCTCGAGTTCGTACAACGGCCCAGCAGCTGGTGGTGCCGGGCGCTACAACCTCCGACGCCGAGAAGCCGAGTACCACCCTGGGGATCTTGTGTGGGTTTGGACTCCCATCCGTCGACAGGTTAAGTGAGAAGCTTCTGCGACGGTATTTCGGGCCCTACCAGATTCTACCAAGTGTAGGCCAACTTACCTACGAGGTGATCCCCGATGGTGATTCCGGAACATCACGACGACGCACGCGGCCCGAAGTCGTCCGCGTGGTTCGCTTGAAACGTTACGATGGAAGATGACGGACTTTTTTTGTTGTTGTTGTTTGTTCGGACTGTCTTTCATTTTAGTATCGGGTCGATGCACTCTTAGAGGGGGGGATGCCGTAAACCATGTATGGATTTCCCTATTTATTCTTTGTTTTTTACCGGGCCGCGCCCTGCTGCCTTATCTGCGTTTCAAGCGAAGCTCGTCTTCCATTCTTTAATTTATCCCGCACGGCTATCACATTCAATTAGCAGACTGTTTCGCCCTAACGTCACTCCCAGAATAATCTTCTGTGATCTACAATGTTGTGGATGTGAATTGACGGCTCCAAAACACTTGCGCCGAAAGATAAATGCCTGCAGAGCAGACGCCATGGCATTCGATCTCCGACGCTCGCTTGAGTACGTCACTTTGCTGACTGCTGCTTCGCCGCCCGTATAATATTTTAGTTTTTAGGGGCGAACAAGTTCACTCCAATAGACGGGTTTTCCCTTCAAGAAAACTGCATCATCTCTGGCTTCGTGACAATATAACTGTGGTTTGCATGGCCATCAGAAAATATTTGTGTAATAAACAAATGCCCATCACCAGACGGGCTCTTTTTATGTTCTGGTGGAGGTAATATTTATGCCGATTTTTTCGCGTGCCGATTTATTTAGGAGACTTAGCATAAAGTACTGTAGCCTGCGAATTCATGGTTTGTGCATGGCAAATGAATCATCCAGGGATTATATTTCTGGTATTACACACAACTTTCAAATTGGTGTAAGGTTAGATAAAGTCAAGAAAACTTTATTATTGTATTGAGAAGCCTGTTTGTATTTCATCGCAAGATTGTAACTATGTAAGCTCGACAGAGACACCACCGAAAATTCCGAAACTTTCTGCAGTGTGGGCATCGTAAGAAGCGCTTGCCATATGGCAAGGAGCTTGCTTTTGCAGTAGAAAAAATAAGTTACGTTTGCTTGAGTTGTGGTGCCTCATACAAATGGCCGTTTTTCAGTGTGAGGAGGGTAAAGAGTGCGTTATATAAAACCAGTTTTGTTTTCATGGGGGTAACATGTTCCAGTCTTGAAAGAATACCGCAAACCTTAGCCAAGCTTTTTTGTACTTATTAAATTTAGGTATCCCAAAAGAAATGAACATTGAAGGTTACTGTATCAACTCTTCTCAAACAAGAACCCAGAGCCAATGACAGTGTAATTAACTACGTCAATAAAGAATTTGCTACACTGTGGGCACATTTCCACAAAAGACTTCCAGACGATGAAATGAAGTCACATTGTTTGTAAAAAAGAACCGCTTTCCCGCCAACACCTCCCAATCGCGAAGCAAATGGCGACACTTCTGTCATAAACAAGGAAGCAATGGCACAATTGCCCGAACATAGTCACACTGCTCTACCCCGCTAGCAACAGGGCATAAAACAAACCGAATATTATCCTAAGAACCGTGTAGAGAAAACGGTGTAAAATGCCGTAACAATTTTTCAATAACTTGCACAAATTCAACACGTTATGCAATGGCAGATAGAGGCCTTACGAAATGCATTTTACACTCACTTTATCAGTGTTGCGCCACCACTCCAACAACTACCATGACATCAATATTAAAATTAACACCGCAGTAAAAATCATGCAATGACGCTCTCGACGGCTGCGACAGAAAGTGCGAACTCTCATCAATTGCATTGACCTGATGCAATGTAATGCCAACATCAATTTACTACATAAGACTCGCGGCAAGCTCTCCATACCTGGATACTATGTTAACAGTGGCCTGGCTACAAACAGCGGGGCAACCCTAACTAAAAACACAATAGCCTCCACCCAGATATTACCGAGCGCCACGAAACAAATATCACAGTCCGATTGCACAACCTCTCATCGTGAACATGCACTACTGGCCCAAGATCTTCCCTAAAATTTAGAAAACTGTCCACGACACAATCAAGACCATCCCAGTTGGTAAAGAGCTTCTCGTGCTGGGCGACCTCAATGCATTGCACCAATTACTCGGATACGACAAGGAATCTTTTTGTTGAGCCAACCCCATAAAGACAATCGAATACCAAGAACTTGTCATGTTCAATGATCCGACAACGCCCACCAAGAATGGAGGCTTGCAAACTCTAGATAAAAACTTGGACGGGACTATAGCGAGCCGCAAAGGTTGCGTGTCAGTGATCTGTAGTAGAGGAAACGCTATGGTCGTACCACCACCCCATCATAATTACAATTCGTCGATTAAACAACTACGAAGCGACCCGCTGCACTGCTCGCGTGATAGCCAGGGAACGCTTTCCAGAGCACCTTAAATGGGTCAGGACCCTCCTCGACACAGCAGATGATGGAGAAGACGTAAATGGTTACAACAGCCTAGGGCAGAGTATTCCTGGTGACGTCCACAAATGCGAGAAAAGCATCCCTCTCAATTCGATGAGACCAGAAGCCGACTTAGGGCTAGAACTCCTGAGGAGGACGCATAAAATAAACGATAGAAAAAACACAAAAAGAATGCCCCATTTTAAATGCAGACACGAAATATTACGAGGCTAAAGGAGGGCCATTCCCTCCCGAAACGTTCCGTATATATGGAAATATGGAAATACGGAGCTCATACGGAGTATGATGCCCCGAAGCGCACCGCAATTAAATATTAGTTCAATAAAAAGGGGAATCATATTCCTTCACACAGTAAGAACGTTTGGCTCAGTTCGCGTGTATTTATCTCCAGTAATAAGCAAACCCAAGCTCCGTATGTTTTTCGTATACTCCATATATACGGAAGTCATACGGACAATGATTTGGCCGTTCTAGTAAACGAAGAGTGATAAAATCAGGGTCACATTTTAGGACAAGTATGCAGTATTATATTTTTAAGTGCTTCTAAAAATATTCCTTGTTTTGCGGCAGTGTTGTGTGATTCTAGGAAAGTATTCTGTATTCCCATATTTTTGTATATACGGAACCTTTCAGGTGGGATATGCGAGAAAATTAGAAAGTGAACAGTGGCCACAAGAATTATGCCTTATTTAACATGCGGATGTGAAATATTACGAGGCTAGCGGAGGACCATGCGAACAAATTACAATGTGATCGATGGCACAATATCTAATAAAAATAAAGAAAGCCTCATTTTCCGGAACACATGGACCCTCCAGAAGCACCTCATCGATCCGAACTCAGGTAAAGCAGCCACAGAGAGGAACATGGCCAGTATTTTAAAGATGTATACCGGCAGGTAGCAAAGCGTCGTCGCTGAGCTAACATTCCCCTAACATCATTCCCCCTTCTCATAACGGCCGAATGAACACCAAGTTAGACGCAGTTATAGAAATAAGCGAGTTGAGGACCGCATTTAATTACAGTGGGAGAAGAAGTGCTCCCAGCGGTGATCAAATTATATATAATATGCTATTTATTTTGTATGACAGGTACATGGAAGTTCTTCTTTGCATATTCAACTAATATCGGCAATTAATCTAAATTCTGGCTGAATGGAGGAAAGCTTATCAGCGGTATATTCCTAAATTGAACAAACCGCTAAACTATAACAAGGTTAGCCCCATCTTCCTCACATCCTGCATAGGCAAACCTATGGATAAGGTCGGGCTGAGAAGGCTAGTAAGTTTCCTCGAAGCTATATGACAGCTCCCCAGCACGATGTTTATCTTTCGGGTGCATTTTTCTACTCAAAACGTCTTCCTCCAACTGAAGCGTCAAGTGATTGATGTGTAAGGTTTCTACAAGCCAAAGGCAATACTCGCCTTAGACCTGTAAGGAGCCTTCGATAATATCCTATACAGCGCGATCCTTGTGACTCTAAACAAAACATGGTGTAACGGACGGGTCTATAGGTACAGGAAGAACTTCCTGATGACTAGGACTGTTAAACGTAAGATCGGGAACGTCACTTTCCACGAAGTTCAGATCGGCGATAGAGTAACACTTCAGGGAGCAATGCTGTTGCCACTTTTAATTTGGCACTCCTCCAACTGCCAGCCAAACTACAGACAGTGGGAGGCGTGGAGCAGGCGATCTACGCTGATGGCGTTACACTCTACACACCCGGGAAGCAATCACCAATATTCACCATAAACAAAAAAACTACAAGATGCGGCATCCCTTGTATAGGGCAGCGCCCGTAGCAGTGGTTGGGAGTGTTCCCCACAGAAATCGGAATTGCTTCTACTCGACGGCCACAAACGGCTCAGCAAGGTTCGCTGATTTGAGAGGTATCTGCAGAAGTTAAAAGAATACGTTTTAGTAACGCTGAGCTACTAGGGACATCCGATAGCACTGTTGTTGGTGACGCTCCACCAGCACACCGTTTTCACCGGGATCGTAACAGAATTGCCTTTTAAGTGCGAATGCACTTTATAAGCGACCCCAAACCTTCCACCGCCGGCGGCGGCGGCGGCGTCCGCAGTCCTCCTCTCTATATAAAAAAAACAGCATCCTGCGCCAGGTTTCGATCCGAGGACTTTGCGGCCGCAGCGCGACGCTCTACCGACTAAGCCACGGACGCGACGCTGATATCAGTGTTAGTAACGCGCCTTATATCTTTAACGCATTCAAACTACGTCGTCAACGGCGTGCGTTGGCGACTCAGCGGCGTTATAGCGGCTTGATAACTGCGTGGTGTACACGTGATACTACAAACCTGATGGAAGAGATGGAAGAGAAGGCGGCGAGGCGGTGGGCTGCGGGGGCCGAGCGCAAGCGCCGCAAGCGGGCCGACAACCGTGCATTCGCACTTTCACATTCTCCCCCTCGGGGAAATGCAAGGGAATTTTTTGGCATTGGCGACAGCTTGATCTCGCAGGTATAAAAACTATTCTTCGCCCGTGTAGTCGAAATGTACGTCATGAATATTTCCAGACGTCGGTGAATAGGAATGTGGTAGTCGACCTTGGACCTTAGCGACTAAGTAGTGCCCGTTGCAAGATAGGGGAACACATGCTGGTTTTAATTCAGCGGATGAGGATAAGGAGGGCGCTTTTTGGCACGAATGCCCGGTAACGGCTAGCAGATTCGGCAAGTTCACTCTTTTTGGGGCCACCTGTGTGAATTCAAGTGAGGTCGCCGGAGCAATTGTTGTGGGTGTCGTTTACAGCATTGCTTTCAGCTCGAGTATCCCCTTCATAGCGTTCTTGGAGCCAATGTTTTTCTGTTCTCCCTCGTGTGCACTGTTAAAGGTAGTGTCGGTGCGTCCAACGTACAACCGCTTAGCACACAGCCTTCTTAGTAGCTGATTCGCACACCTTAACCTAATACGTTGGAAAAAATTGTGAGGAATCATATATAACACACGGATCCTTTCCTTACCCGTTTCCACGGGTGCTTCCGCAAAAAACTATGCCAGAATCAGCGGCCTTTTTCGATCTTTCCGCGAGACTGTTACGAGTGTGTGTTGCCAAGTCCAAAGTACAACTTCGGCGCATTCGGGCTTCATGGTAGATATTTTCAACACCTGAAACTTTGTAAATAGCGAAATACATCGAGCAGTAAGCTTCACCCGGAATGGGTCTGTTCTCTCCTGATCTCCGGGGGCCTTTCCCTGAGTAGGTTGCGACTGCTTCTGCAGCCTTCTCTATTCTCCTCCCGCGTGTGAACTAGTAGGACTGGGTTATCGCTTTCAAAGTGCAATTGCTGCGCACGTCGTCTTCGTAGATATTTTGAAAATAGATACTTGATAAGTGTTGCAGTATGTGGACGAAAATATTTCACTAGGGCAGGTGTGTTCCCTCGTCATTCACACGCGAATAGTCATTGAGTAGGCTTTGTCTGGTTTTGCCGTATTTTTTCTCTTTTCCCGCCTGTGCACTTTACTTTCGTCATTGTTCGCGTCCAAAGTACAATTGCTGCACAGGCCGGTCTATTTGAAGCTATTTCAAACACCAACCACTTAGTAAGCCGCCGAGTATTGTTAGTAAAAACTATGCATGGACGTGTGTTCTCCCACCCCATTAGCGCGCTCCCTATCCGCTAGTAGATTATGCTTTCTTCGGCGGCCTTGTTTTTTGTTCTCCAGCGTGCGGGATGCTACGAGTGTGTTTTGTTATGTACAAAGTAGAATTGCTATGTGAGGTGGATGCTTAGAACTTTTTTGAGTATCTGTGACTTAGTAAGCGGCGAAGTAATTAAAAAAATATATAGCCCTAATGATGCCGCTCTGTCATCATTCGGACGAACGCTGCCCGTGAGTGCATTATGCGTGCTTCTGCACCTTCATTACTGTTCTCCCAAGTGTGCACTGCTGGCAGTGGGTGTTGTCGTGTCTAGGTGCAAATAATCTGCCTACTAGCTTCTTAGTAACTATTTAGAACATCTGCAGCTTAGTAACTGGCGAAGTAATGTGAGGGTTAGGCCAAGAAGGGCGGGTTTTGCGGTCATTTTAGCGCGCGCTTTCCTTGAGCGGTTTCTGCCTGTTTCTGCTGAATTCTTCCTTTTCTTCCGCTTGTGCACTGACAGAAGGGTTCACTGTTAGAAGGGAGCCACCAAAGTACAATTGCTGCACACGCTGGCTCCTGAGCTGGTAATTTGAACACCTTTGATGGGTAAGTTGTGGTGTATTGTCAATAATATTTACCAGTGCTAGTGCCTTCTCTCCTCTTTCGCGGCAACACTGTCCTCGAGTAGATTGCGCCTGCTTATGTAGCCTTTTCTATTTTGCCATGTGCGAAAGGCGTTCACTCCACAGTTCGTTTTCGAAATCTGTGCGAGTACGATATCATACTTGACATTGTCGGCTGCTCCCCAGGGATAGAAGGCGAGGACTACCATATCACTCCAGGGATGCTCGAGAGGATCGATGACTTCGCCGTGGAGTTGTAGGAGGACATCCTGCAGGGACCCGTGTGACCGGTGTCCGTAAATCATATCTCATTGGCAAACATCTCCACATTTAACACTCACAGGATGGGCCGAGCCGAGTCACTACAGGAGGTTCCCCACAAGAAGCCGTATTCTCACAACTGCAATTCAACCTCGCCATGGCTCATCTACTCCCCTACTTGATGGCGTCCCAGCAATTAGATATGCTGTATACACTGACGACACCATGCTCTGGGCAAACCCCGGATCTTTGCCACAGGCTGAGATCAACCTGCCACAGGCGGCATGGATCGCTGACTCCTACGCTTGCCACTGTGGTTTCGAGTGCTCTGTAATTCTGAATTCGTGCATATACGGCCCCACTCATAATCGGCCCCACCCCATCGCGCCCTCTCTGGCGGCGCCAATCTGGAAAGGGATGCAATCACAGTGTCGGGGCTCTTCATTCACGGGGACAAATGCACCGACACTGCTCCCCATACCCTAGGCAAGGTAGGAGAACAAAAGTCCGTGTGGTCCGCGGGGTATCCGAAAAGGGGGGGTCAGATGCAAGGATGCTCTACGTAGAGCAAATGCATTTGGGACTAGCGAAGTACTCTATTCGTCGCCATATCTACACTTTTGTAAATGCTACGTCAACGCGCTGAAGGTGGAAATTCGCAAAGTATTGAAGCGGGCTCTAGACCTCCCTATGTCTACTTCGAGTCAACACAGCGTCGAAATGGGCATGACGAATGCGCTCGGGGAACTTCGAGAGGCCCACTTGAACCACCAATACCATAGGTTGAGCAAAAAAATTCCCTCGCACTTCCCCGAGGGGTCCAGTGTGTAAGTGCGAATGCACGGTTGTTGATTGCGCGATTACGGTGGATATCGTGATCTTAATGAGTAGTCGAGAGATTACACACACGCACACAACTACAAAGAAAGATATTTCACTCGTTATTGCTGGTACCGTTGCCCGGTCCGCCATCATCGTTATCGAGATGCAGGACCAGCGACCGCTCTCGACGACGGCGCGCGCTCGACTAATACCCTCCCGCGCCACGCGGCCGCTACACGAGCGCCCTCACACGTCGGAATGCGGAGCGCCCGCTACGCGAGCGAGAGCTCTCCCGCCCGAAGTGGAGAGGAGGCGCCCAACACCCGCAGTCACTGAGCGGAGAGAGGAGGAGGAGAGTAGCGCCCGCCGTTACGGCGAGGGCTACACGAGCGCCCTCATGCGTCGGAATGCGGAGCGCCCGCTACGCGAGCGAGAGCTCTCCCGCCCGAAGTGGAGAGGAGGCGCCCAACACCCGCAGTCACTGAGCGGAGAGAGGAGGAGGAGAGTAGCGCGCGCCCATCTCCCCCGTTGCTAGGGAAGACGAGGAGCGTGCGCACCCGCAGCTGTGGCTATGCGGACGACGGCGGCGGACGATTGAGGCTCGCTTAAGAAGTGCATTCGCACTTAAAAAAGAAGACAGACGACTCGTCGCCCCACTTTACATCTACGTCGCACAGGCAGAGGATCCCACTGGCACACTAGGAAACCGGCGCCGGCACTCAAAGGGCATCCTCTGCAGAAGAAGATGGATAGCGCAACTCACGAAGCCGACGGGAGGCGCGCACAAAGGCTGTTTTGAGTCAATATGACTCTTAGTGGATATGGTCATATGGACCACCACACACGCATGTGTCTGCTGAAAAGAGACCCCCTAAGCCTCCGCCAGTGCCTCTACTACAAAGCGCCGCAATACAGCCCTTCTCAGAGAGAAGAATTCCTTTGGTTTGGTTATTACATTTCAAAAAACCTTCCCACTACCTAGTTTGAGGTTAGAGAAGCACAGAGTAAAATATGCTTTGAAATGAGATTGAGAGCAATGGATCAATGACGACGGTCGGCAGCTAAGGTTTTTAGGTAGCTATACTTGAAAACCGTGGACACGCAGTTGTTAACGAAGACTAGAAGGCTAACGATGAAATACGGAAAGAACAGTGGAGAATCCAAAACAGCCAACCCAGGCAGCACAGGACTGTTCGGCCTTACTCAAGCCGGTGTACTTTGGCCGGTGATTTTCTGCCCGGCCTTTCTCCGGCAACCATGTTCGCCCGTGTCCAAATGTGGGCCTTTTGGCCGTATACGGCCGTACTCCCATCACTGTCCAACGGCCAGCGTCCGTCGGCCAGTCGACCGGCCTACGTTCATACGGCCAGATTCCAGCCGTAGGGCTCCGGCCATCCCAAAGCCACCCGTGTGCGGCCGAAGTACGGCCACCGGAGGACAGCCGAGATGCGGTCGTCGGACTCCAGCCGGACTAAAGCTGCCGGAAATTCGGCCGTGCTACGGGCATTGTAGTTCAGCCACAGTACGTTAACTCTACTGAGGCCGGCGGACGACCACTGCATACCGCGCAAGCATATGACTCAATCGCGCTGTACCGCAGCACAAACGCACTATTTTGGGTCCATTGCACCCACTTCAAAGTGAGCCCATGCGTAAACACCACCCGTCCAGCCTTCAGCGCAGCCTGGCTCATTTATCAGCGTCAGTTTACACCAAAATTAAGTTACACAACAGTGCTCAATTGGTGTGCCTCTTTTACTGCCGAATACAGCAAATATTCATTTCTTTGCAGAGCTCGAATACATGTATTGTCCACGTCCTGATATCTTCTGTGGGGCGGCTTACCTGTGATAAACATGGAAGGATGGGGGGGGGGGAAGGCGCATACTTTACTGGGTTGAATTTCTCAAAGATAAAAGTGCCGCTTTAGGCAATTTCTTTTAAGGCAACACTATTATGCTCTGAGTAAATCAATATATTTACAACAGCTGCTTGACCAGTTTTTTTTGTTTAAAACCGGTGCGAATGCCTTTACGAAGTGATTCGGTACTCCACAAAACACTCAGCAGCATTCAATATAATTTACTTCACAGAAAATGTATGTCCAGTATTTGCCCATTTTTCTTGCAAAGAAATTTTCTACTCGATCAACTTTTCTGATGATCTTTCACAGGGCTGATCCTAGAAGAGATCAAAGAAGTACTTTCAATTTCAAAATATTTTTTATGTTGTTTTCATGAGTTACGTGCACAGTCCTTAATAGTCCAAAAGAACTTAATCTTCCTGTAAAGTTGTACTACGTTAAAAAAATTCTAGACGTGTTGCAAATGACGCCCTTCTTCAGGTGGCTGCAGTTGTATCCCTCTGTGTTCACTCGAGGCAAGGCGTAAGACAAGGGTTTTGTATTTTCTTTCATACAAATAACTTAGCAATTGTAGTATTCATACAGCAAACCTTGCATACTGCAGCGAATAAAGCAATAAATATTTCATTGGTCAATTTTGAATGCGTAGGGTTCTCAACCCGTCGGAGGCGTGCTTCCGGCTCCGCAAGTTTATTTATTTATTTATTTATTTATTTATTTTATTTATTTATTTATTTATTATTTTTTTTATTTTTTTATTAATTGGATACCTGCTTGCCCTTGCATGCATTACAGCAGGGAGATACATAACACTAAGCATCAAATGTGAGACCAAATAACAAAATATTTCTACTAAGCGCAGTGAAAATCGTCAAATAAACAGTGGATAAAATCACACGTGGAAGATAATTACACTCTCATTCTGATCTAAAATAAAATGAATCGAGCAAGGCGTCACCCTAAAGAAAAGTTATTAATTTGTTTCAAGCTAGCGATCCCGCTTTGGGATATGTAGAATGGCGCTTGGATATACTTCTCCCCTTCTATTCCAGTTTTCGAATGATAGATATTACGAAAAAATTTCAACCTCAGGTTTCGTCTATGATCTTTCCCGTCTTACCATTTAAGTTTACGTTTACTTTCCCTCATCATAAGTTGGCAGTGCCAGTACCTAATACGAATCGCACTGCCCTATTCTGTATGTAGTCGAGCGTATCAACCAGCTCTTTGCTGTATAGATCACAGAAAACACATGCGTACACCTACATTGAGCGCACATGAGTGCAATGCGGTTGTTCGTTTAAGTTATGTGGAGGTTCGCTGAAATTTTATCTCGGAAAGCCAAAAACACGTCCAGCCGTAACTTTTATGTTGTGAACGTCCCAGTCGAAAATGACAACAGAAAAATTTCTGTAGTATGTCGTTTGTCGTATTTTTGCGTGTCGTACAGTCGTACCGTCGTAGTCTTGTCGTACAGTCATCGTGTTGTGTCGTCATTCTGACATTTGTCGTGTGTACTATTCCTGCAGCAATTTTGTTGTTTTATCATGTGTTGTAGTCCTGTAGTGATCCTGTAGTATGTCATAGTCCTGTAGTAAACCTGTAGTGATCCTGTAGTATGTCGTAGCCCTGTAGTAATCCTGTAGTGATCCTGTAGTATGTCGTAGTCCTGTAGTATGTGACAGTTCTGATGCTCTACTGCGAGAATCATGCCTGTCTTGCCGAAGTCCTTATGCTGTGTTATGTATTCCTAGCGACTTGCAGTCCTGACCTGTCGCAAAATGCATTCATAACAATTCTGTTGCTGCAAATATCAGTATTTTTGAATCCAGCCATGCACTGTATTTGGGCTGTCCACTGTAAGTAAACAGTTAAGGCAGCCCAAATATGCCACGAGCCCATGCACAGGCAAACTGAAGAGAATAAAAAAATTTTATTTCAGTTTCCTTCATGCACACACAGCTCCAGGCTCGAAAAAACAAGTACAAGTACCATTAGGATTGGCTTGCCGACGGCCGAAAGTGCACCGTCCTTAACTACGAGCATTATGGATGATCCGCGCCATTCTAACGCTGCAAAGTTGTCTGAAGCTGCAAAAACCTTATAGTAAAGACACTACACTCCCAGGGAAAAGCCACCAATAGCTACAGGCTACCACTAATGAATTGTACAGCTGCAGAAAGCCACAGAAAGACAAAAAAACTATCAATGCACACCTCATGAAGCACAAAAACGACATTGCAAATTACATCCACCATTAAAAATGCCGCCATTTTTTACAATGACTGTTTAGTATTAAAACGGTAGAGACACTGGCTCTGGCGTTCACACCAGCCAAATTGGCCAAGCAAGCCCATGTACCTCCTATCGGCGCAGATCAGCGAAATTCTGCGCGAGATATCTAGCCAGAAGCTTGTGGCGCTTGTGCATTTCAGCTTGCTCGCAGACCTTCACTTGGAGGTAATGCCAGAAGAAACCTGCATCGATAGACAAAAAAACGAACATTGATGCAAGACAATGACAGGCAGCACAAAAAGACTGAAAATCATACTGCTAATACCGTGTCTTTAAACTGCGCCATTTTATAAAAGCTAAACACGCTTCTGCATGCTGAGCAATAAGAAGTGCTCTCTATTGCTGATAAAGTGCTTTTCACATTACTGTGCCTACCCAAAAACGTTCAATAAAAACGGTACCTTGCAAGCCCCTTTCCACAGCGTTCCTGGCAATTCTGGAACAAGTCAAGCCATTAGGACTTAGCTCAGAAAATGTCCTTTCAAAATCAGTTTTGTTTTCATTTTTCAACAAAAACGTGATTTTTGACATGCATTTGCATGACATGGCTGCAGAAAGGGCAGTTGTCTTTGCGCGTCACTGCTACTAAAAAACAATGCATGCCAACCGTAGGTACTCTGCATCAGCGTTTGGTTTTTTATTATCAGGGCATGAAGGGTGAATCAGATGATAATTTTTAAATGTCAGGTTTGCAGTCACACAGTAATAACCCCTGAAATCGGCTGAAAATATCAAGCAGTGCCCGTTTGCAAAGTTACTTCACGATTTTAGGCAGTCTTATTGCCTTTGCGCACATTGTTCTTAGTTGTGTTGTAGTTCTAATTACCACAGGACCATTCAAACAGTTAACAACAGTTTCGGTTTTGTTTCTGCATCGCGAAATTCATATTTAGTGTTACTCTGCAGTTACTCAACTTCAAGCCTACCTGCCATGGTGCCTTGAGCATCCGCTAAACATCCTCACAAAAAAAAAGCATGCCGCTCCTGATTTCCCCCCCACCCTAAAACGTTTTCTGCAATAAGAACTTCCGATGCAAGTCAAAAGATAACACCCAGTCACCAGATATCAGTTCCGACGAAAAGAACACTTCAAACCGGCTTTACACACCCCCAGCTGTCCGCCTGCTAGTTTCGTTTCCATACAAGGGTATCTCCAGAGGTCTAGTGCTGCTCCTTAATTGAAATGTCTATTCGGATGGAGTCTCCAATAACTTTTGTACTGTTTCATTTCAAAAATGTTAGGTGCGCTGCAATGCATGAGGCTCATAGTGCTGATCTTTATTATCGCACAACAGCTACTTGGGCAAAGTTTGCGGGGCACGATTTTAGCGCATTGCACCGCATTTCTGTAAGCAAGGCTACAATAGCGAGTCAGAAGGTGATGATAGACCGCAAGTTTATGTTTTAGCGATAACTGACAGTGAACGTCATACAAGCATCAACCATGGAGTTTCGTTTTCAACTCCATGCATGTTTTTCCGCATCGCGTGCTTGTCCCGAATACTGTGCTGGCTGTAAATGCAAAGTCAGTCACTGACAAAATGTTTTTACGTCACACGGGGACACATTGGTGCCTCTGATAATGTCAAATCGCCAGATTTCTTCCAGGGAACCACCCAAAATTGCCCATGTTGAAACGCAGGTTGGACTTCACCGCATGGCACGGGCACCACGCGTGGTAATTTTTTTTATCTTAATTAGTTCTTACCAATGATTTTGCAAAAAAACATTTTTTTCTTGGACCCCTAAAAATCGGTCAATTTTTCAGCGCTAACGAGAGTTAAATTACTACAGCATGACATCATACTCATAAAACGTTCCCCAAAGAGTATAAGCCAGCTCATAAATCTAAGTGAAGTTAAGAAACGATAAAAGTTCAGCAAATTAAACACATTAAAAAGAAAAAGTGCCGATACTCCTAATGCAAAATTTGCGCGCAGCGTGAACTGCAGTCTTCTCAGTCGAGGTGCATAGTTGCCGTGTCAATTTAGACAAATCAAAGTATCAATGCAGACAATCAAAAATGCCTCTGTTTCAGTAACTGACCATTTTGGATTAAAAGGACCCTGGCAACACTCTTTAAACAGTGCCAGTAAACCTGCACAATGTTTAGATTACACTGCCAGGAATACCTGAGCCAAATATTACCAGTCCATGTGAAGCGGTGAGCACGCAAATCGTTGTGAAAGACGGGGAAAAACCAACCGCGCTCTCTTCACTCTTGGCATGGCCTAAACGACGTCATTGCGGCCATGGCTGTTCAATTGGCTGTCGCTGGTCAACTTTGCGACTCATTTCTCACATTTCTTGTGAGGATTCGCCTGTCATTGGCGCTGTGTACCAATCTCTTCTATGCCTAAACCTGCACGCGCAGTTTGGTATTTCTTTTGCTGAGTGCGCACGGAGTTTGAGTGAAAAACTCAATACTCTCCTTTCAACGAGACCACTAGGAAACAATTGCTTATTGCTTCAAAAACGCTCTACCAGCCTGAGCGCGCGCTTGCAAGCAGGCAGCCATGCCTGCTTTTTTGTGGCACCAAACCAGAATTGACTCCCGCTTCCTCCCCCACGTTGCAGAGAATACTCCCCAGCCTATGATATGTCCAAGGACGCCGAAGAGAACGCTGCAAGCCGCCCCCCTCTCCAGGAGAGAGCACACAGCTTTCGTTGCGTTGTCCGCAGTCGAGTTGAGAGAGAACAACTATGCGCGATTTCTAATCGTGCATAGTTTCGGTGACAGTAAAGGGCTTTTCATAATTCTTGGAAGGGCGATTTCTAGGGACAATAGACTTTACCCCAAACTACATTCCGAGTAGTCGATGGCAAGTGCTGCGGGTCCCTTTAAAAACAGTAGAGACACTGGCCTAGGGTTCCAGCAAACAAAGTAAGTAAACATGTACCCGTTCTTATTGGTGGCAGATCCACGGACCCTCCGTGCTAGATAGCTCACTAGCAAGCATGTGTCGTCTTGCTCGAATGTCCCGTCGGTCGCAGCCCTTCATCTGCAGGTAGTGCCAGAAGGGATCTGCCAGTCAATAGAACAAAACATACAATGTAATGCAAGACACTGGCAAACAACGTAAAAAGACTGCAAATTAGACTGGCCAAAACTGTGTTTTTAACCTCTGCCATTCATAGAAACGAAACACAATGGCTCCACATAGATGAGCTGCGAAGCCGGGCGCAGTCGACGAAGTGCACGAAACAAACCACTTTGTTCATAATTTGCAAGGCAGCATACTACCAGTCGTTTTACTGAATTAAACTTGGACAGACTCGAGCTTTATTCTAGAAAACAAACATGGGGCTGTCTGTTTCCCTTACTGTGTGCGTAGCACACACCCCAATTTGCTCGAGACCAGTGAAGACACCAGACAGGTCGCATTTGGCTTTCGACATCCATGTGTAAGGCTCCACAGGTAAGAGGGTGTGAAACCTATAGTTTTGCATGCACGACCTACCCTCCTTCCTTCTGGTCCCCACATGTGCACGCGTAAACCAGCAAACGCTTATATGTGTGTGCTTAGCAAAAACGACAAGAGCAGAAAATGGCTTCACTGGAATAAACCCGAAGGGGGGGGGGGTTTGGTTGAAACACAGGACTGTTTCGCAGTAAACGAATGCTCCCCGTGCTAAAAAAGTGGTGCTTTTCTCATTTATATTACTGCAGAGCATAACAGTACACTCATAAAACTTCTCTCCAAAAGTATAATGCCAGCTTGTAAAACTTTCAGCTAAAGGGGCCATGCAGACACATCACAAGTTTGGTTCATTCGAAAGATTGCCACGTTAAAATCATAGTGACACAACTTTCATCCCCAAATAAGCTAATAAGTAAGGAAAGAATGGGAATGGCCATGCAACCCACTAGCTCATTTCCCGCAACAGAACCTAGATATCCTATGTGCCCAGCTGTGCGATTGGCTGAGGCCGGCAAAAGCAAACACAAATTAGGTACGGCTTGCAAGCTTTCCAAATGAGCTATTTGCGCATAAATGCAATGCATATTCATTTTACAGCAGTACGAATGGGTGCGAGAAACAATAAAAGTACAAAATACACATAAGCATAGAAAATTGATGAGCACTGCTGTTGGTACTGGGCACACTATGCTTGTTGTAGCTGCACAGCAGTCCGCACGCTTTGGAGTTGTCTTACGTGACCCTGTTTGGCGAACATACCCCATGTTTTATCAAACGATTACTTTCTACAGTAGCAAAAAAAAGAGCCAAGTTCTGGGACTAACAGAAAGAAAGCGGTTAAACACCTACTTTCTTCACAGGCCAGCGCCATAGAGGGCTCGTGCTGGTAGTGCCGCCAGGCTCGTGCTGGCGCAGCTTGGTGTCGGGGTGCTGGTGGTTCGGCAGGGCTCATGCTGCAGGGAGCTGCAGGCCATGTCCACTCTTTTCACTCCCTGGAGAGGTGCCTGAGTCACATGAAAAAGTGGTTGCACTCTTAAAACAATACGCAGTACAGGCAATCAGTTTTAATAAAGGCTGTGGCTAGCGTTCCGTCCAGACGGAACGATATACAAGTGCTAAAGTTCCGTCCAGACGGAACAGGGCGCTGCGGGTTATCCTTCCGTCCAGACGGAATACAACTGAGAGCTTAGCGTTCCGTCCCGACGGAGCCGGCGTGAAAATTTGTACAGTTCCGTCGAGACGAAAGCAAACCCGGCTGATTAGACAGCCCTGCTCCACCTTCAGATGTGGTGTAGGGGTTGCTCCTCGGATAATGGCAGTATTGTAACCGGGTTCGATTCCCCCCAGGACATGCTTGGTTTTTTTTTTTTTGCGTGGTTGCGCCAGCGTTATGCAACAGCTAACTTCTTGCCCACTTTACAATTGACGCGGTGAGAGCAGTCGGTCCTTGATTTCGCACTCAACCGGCTGCTCCGCTACCGCTCAATAGAGCCAAGGCCGACGTTTCATCGCCAGAGTTCCGATCGCCTCTATTCGTAATGGTGATTACTAATTAACGGTTCTTCTGGCTAGTCAATGAGCGGAAGCGGTTCATTCAGCTGGGTAAATATCAAGAACGACTGCCCTCGCTGCTTGTTGTGAAGCGGGTTTTTTTTTTTGACTGCCCGCGTCTTCTAGCTGCCTCACTCAGAAAATGACGCGCGTCGCGCGCGGCAGTGGGAGGAGCCTGCGACTTGCGCCAGTTGGGGAGGCACGGCGCCTCATGGCGGCAGTTTTCGAAGCGCTCGACTCAGCCGGCTGGCTCCGCCAGCATAGATCCGCCAGAGATTTTAGGCCACCCACCCGGCAGATACTGCATGGGCGCTTTCACTAGCTGTGCGGATGATGTTTTGTAGTACCGTTCTCGCCCAAATTATAAGCTCCTTTACCGCTCAAGCAACTTCGTGCATGTCTTGAGCGGCATTTTGAGCGGTCGCCTCGTGCTCCCGACACCATAGTTTCCCTACACCACTTCGCGGCCGAAGCCGCCGCCATGTTCCTCTGCCACTGGCCGCGCCTGGTCGCAGCGTACCAGTGGTTCCGCTGCAGCGTCAGCGCGCCTGTGGCGTGCGCGGCGCATTTTCGCGGGCAGAAAAATGCTCCGTCCGATCGCCTTTCTTGAGTTTTGTAGATTTTGTACCCTACCGGTCAAACCACTTCTGCTCATTGACTAGCTAGAGTCACCGTTACGAATCACCATTACGAACTAGAGGTGATCGGAACTCTGGCGATGGACACGTCGGCCTTGGCTCTATTGAGCGGTAGCGGAGCAGCCGGTTGAGTGCGAAATCAAGACCGACTGCTCTCCCCGCGTCAATTGCAAAAGTGGGCAAGGAAGTTAACTGTTGCAAAACGCTGGCTCAACCACGCAAAGGGGAAAAAAAAAAAAAAAAGCATGTCCGGGGGGAATCGAACCAGTACAATACTGCCATTATCCGAAGCACAACGCCTACACCAAATCTGAAGACGGAGCACGTGTCTAATCAGCCGGTTTTCCTTTCACCTAGACGGAACTGTACAAATTTCACGCCGGCGAACGCTAAGCGCTCAGACGTATTCCGTCTGGACGGAAGCATAACCCGCAGCGCCCCGTTCCGTCTCGACGGAACTTTAGCACTTGTATATCGTTCCGTCTGGACGGAACGCTAGCCACAGCCTTTAATAAATTGCTCCGCTTTTAAAGGAATTTAAAGTTTGGTCAATACCATTCTCAGCACGCACAAAATCGCAAACAAGTCATTCTACATAGGTGCAGATTGTCCTTTTATGAGACTAACAAGTCACTTTTAGGGTTGGGGGCTGTATGAAAAATATAGAGCAATAAGTTGTGTTGCCCACTCATAGTCACATTGTTAGCAAGTCTGCTACAAAACATAAAACAGCATTGCCGTGTTCCCTGCACTTTCACTGGAATTGCAGTTTTATGAATTTTTTTTTACTAGGCCTTCTCTTCCAAACAATCTCATTGTCAAAATCCTTTACAGCGAGTAAAGCACTTTCAACGGGCAGTAATTTATGCAGTGCCTGCAAAAAGGCCATGGCTAGCAACTAGATAAACCAATAGCTCAAAATCTTCGTATAGAAGCCACGTGACAAGGTCGTGCTGCAGGGCAGTTTTGTTTTCACCCACCCCAAAGAAAGGAACCTGTTCAATCAGGCTGTAGGCTCCTTAGATGGTAATGCCACATGTTTGAGGAAGTGAAACCTTCCTGCAACAGTTGACATTACAGCCAACTAAGCATGATAGCAACTGCAGTATCTGGTACGTTGCTTAGCTCATAATAGTGATAAGAAGCCATGCACACAGATGGAGCATTGTTTACGCACTGGTGAAAAGAACTTGCCGGCCACTCCATGTTGAGTGATCGCAGCCCCCCGCATCTCGGCCTCCAATTGCACGACCCTCTTCCTTAAAACTGCTACAGGGTCTTGGTCCCTTGCCGCAGCTCGAAGAATGATGTCGACCTTCGCTGATCTTTTCTCTGCCTTCGCAGTTTTTTTTGTCTGCCTGCAATGAGAGGTCAAGAGATAACATGCCATACTTGTTCCGAGCCTCGTCCACCATAATGACACCTATTTAGAGCAACAAGCACACTTCAGTGTCATTTTACACGTGTTTAATGATAGTTATGAGGTCAACTTTCATGCAAATATTGACTTCCCCTAATAAACATACCTGAAAGCGGTGGCTATTCTAGCGCCTTGGCATTTATGTGCGTCATGTTCGATAAGAGCATTTACAAATAACATTACTGCAGTGGCTGCTGGCAAGACGGCCTTCACAGAAAAAACCACGATTTCGAAGCTCGTACAGTCGGCAAAAGGCTTGTCTATAACGCGCGAGCGGCGTGCTCTAGACTGCGCGCGAGACACTTAGTGAGAACGCCTGGTTTGACACCGGTAGAATGCGAGCATGCGCGACCGCATCAGCGCGACGGTTCTTTCCCTTGTCGCTGTGCCCGTCGCCTTCAATTCCGTACCTTCTTTTCGTCGTGAGAAGCGCTGCCTGCACTGCCGGGCCGGGAAACAATAGCGGAAATGAGCGATTGGTAGTAGAGCGTTGGCTGCGTTTAACTACGCGCAACGCTTTTTTTGCGGCGCCCTACACAATTTAGACAGGAGTGTTTTCCTGTATGCGAGACAACGAACGACAATAGCAGAAAACGCATCGCTGCCGGTGTTTTATAGTATTATTATTATTATTATTATTTAAAAATACCTTACAGGCCCTTGTTGCAGGGCATTGTGTAAGGGGGGTAACAAAGGGTGAGTGTCGCGACAGAACTGTAAGGGAACATCAAACTTTGAATGAACTTTGAAAGAACGGAACAGCAAATAAAGAGAAAAAGAAGAGGAATGTGCAAAAAAAGTCACTTGAAGTGACACATACATGGGAACATTGCAGGTGGGAAGGAATGCAAATATGCGCAATACAACTTAGTAAAAAACACCTACTACACACGATAACTAGTAACTAGATATCGGGCCGTGATCGCTTGCACAGTGCACTGAGTATTGTGGCGTGAGCCCGTCAGCAGTGACATGCAAAGCCGAGCCCTGAAACCGGACAGTGGCGCTCAAGGGACTCATGCAGCTATTGGCGGAACGATAACGCAATGAACAGCTGTGCGCCAAGGCTAACGCAGACGAAAAACTCGCACAACGAGCGTTAAGGCGGGTAATCTCCAGTTTTGTTTTCCGGCCCGGCAGCGCAGGCACACAGCGCTTATTACGGTAAAAGAAGGCGTGGAAGCCAAGGCGACGGGTGCAGCGAGGAGGGACACAGCCATCGCGCTGATACGGGCCTCGCATGCACACATTCTACCTATCTTAAACCAGGCGTTATCACTACGTGTCTCCCGCGCACTCCGGAGCACGCCGCTCGCGCGTTAAAGCCTTTTGCCGACTGTACGTGAGAATGTGGCTTGGCGACTACTCGACGCCGACACGAACAATGCAGATGAATTCCTAACCCGACTAACTGGTAGCCAGCACAGTCCTGAATAGAGCGTGTTACGTGGAAAATGTGCAAGGTGGTTAATACGAGCCATTTTCTTCGGCGTCGGCGCCATATACTGTGAAGCGGATCTCCGCGCCTTCCGACGGCACAGCCGGCATGCCGATATTCATTCCTTACTTTCTGCGGTAGTGGCAGATGTAAAAACTGCTAAAAAGCGCTCAGACACTGTTATGCACAATTTAAGGGTAAGAACACTTACCGGTCATGTGAACGATGGTGCCGTCGAATAATCTTCCCGCGTCTCGCTGTCGCCGAGCCAAAACACTTCCCACGCCACGCTCGTAGTCGTCGACGTCCACCACAAAAAAACTACGCTCGTCCGTAGGCCCAACGACTTCTCTTCTACCTTCCAAAACATACTGAACGAAAACGTTACACGGTTACGCTTTGTTACACGGTCACACTACGTGCATACGACAACGATCGACCAGCGCAAGAAAAGAAACGCGGCGTAATGTGCGTTGCCATGTGTGTTGCAACAGTGAGGGCTGCGGCTACGGCTGGCTACGGCTTCAGTCGGCCTATATAGGCGGCGTTGGTTGATGCCAGAAGATGAAGCCGATGAAGCGATACATGAAAACTCAATCATTTTGGTTGTAATAATGAACATAATTTATTAGCGGGTTACAAACCTCTTGATAAAAATTAGCACTGTATTAACCAGTGATAGCAGCTTCCAACTTCAGCACGGTTCTTTCATGTGTTATCACAGTCTCACAGTCACACCATAGCACACACATCATTTTCTGCACCGTGTTTCTGCACTGTGCTCGGCTACATAGTATGTGCGCTGATTCTCTTTTCTTTTTGCAGTGGTCGGGCACTTTCGGCGTTTTCTCGCGTCGACGTCGTCGCCAGAAATGCACGGCTACGCGAGCTGACGCCCGAGCGACGCCATTGTCTACGCTCGCCAGATATCGGCGTCGACGCAGCGCGAGAGAGCATCGGAAAGCGGGCGACAGCGTCCGTCTTCGCGTGGTTTGGGGGCATTCCTTTCAGCAGAAAACAATCGATTTATTTTTAACTTGCGGTAATCGGTTGCCTTGAGACAAATTGCCAGCTATTTCTGTTCGCAAGCGCTTATCCATTTGTGGCTTGTTCGGCTTTCAACGGGGAGATCGGGGATCTGCGATTTAAATAAGGGAGCTCTGGCTACATCGCATCCAGTATAAGCATAATGTGGCTTGTCTGCAAGATCGGTGCGTGACGAGCAAGCGTTATCAACGCCAGAATTCTAGCGGCGCATTCCCTTCCATTCGTAGCTCCCGTGGCTTGCGCTGACCGGGGATGTGCGATAGCTTTTCTTGACTCAAATGAGGGACCTGTGGTTACATCGCTCGTAGCACTAGCATTATCGTCCTCGGCTCCAAGATCGGTGCGCAAGAAACAAGCGTTACCACTGCTCAAGTCTCTCAAACACGACCAAAACAAAACACATCCGACACTATTTGTGGGCAGCCTCGTTTGGTACACCGAATTCTCTGTGCCTCTCCGTCTCCTTGTGTGGTCGAGGGGTTGGGTGTCCGGACTTCGTTTTTGAAGTCCGTGGTTCGAATCCTCAAAAAGCCTTTTTTTTTTTTCCGGCGAGGGTTTGATCAGTTTTTTTTTTTTACAGGGTACAGTCAGGGTGCCAGAGTACCGTTGCCTTTTAACCTACAAATGACTTTCGACGTTAACCTCACGTACCAAGGCAAGCGCTGAAATTTGTTTGCTTACACTTTGAATTCATGCACCGGCATTGAGGTACATAACATGCAGGTTAAATCAAGAAGCAACTAAGCAGTTTTGGCGAGGTGCGTCTTCGTTTATCATCCTATCTTATTTTGTTCAGATTTGACCATGATGACTCGAGATACATTGCCAACATACGTATATAGCAATGAATAAATATGCCAAGTGATTTTCTTTTTGCTAAAGCTAAAGTCTTGATAATTGCAGTTCAATAATCGATAATAACTGCTCATAAACGACTTCATAACAGGATGGGCAATTGACGTCCAGCAACGCCCGCTGACGCAAGCTACTGGCGCGCGACTTCGCCGGTCTCATGCGGTTGCTCGCCCTCTCCTGAGGGCCCGCGCGTTGACGCCGAACGACGCCGACGATCGCGCGACGCGTGATTTCGCGTCCATGTGGTTAGGACTTTTATTGTGGCTGCTTTATTGATTCTCTTTTAGTTTTTGTCATTGGTGCTTCACCTGTTCGCCTGCTGCCCACGATGTGGGTAGTGTGGAGTTTGGTTTCAGCTTTTTTTCTCACGTACAATTTGGTTTTTATGGAAAGAAACTTCTTGGGCGTTCGCACCTTTTTATTTTTTATTGGCTGTGAGTTGCGGTGTCGGGTTTAGGGCGATATTGTGTGTTTTATTTGTTAGTCGTCGTGTTACAGCGAGCAAAATAGTAAACTCAATTCTGCTCCCGCGTCCCCGGTTTTAAATTGGAAGTTTTCATTTCGTCGTTGATTCTGTGAGCAGGAAAGTGGTAAAAATATTCTCTTTCATCGCAGAACTAACGCACATAACGAGCTTTGCAACTGCAGTTGCAAAGCTGTCCTCACGACAGATTATCTTGTTCGACTGTTTGGCTGTTGTGTAGACAGATTCATGTATCGCGACATATTTTGCCACGGCAGCCGGCATCTGTTAGTGACGACAAGAATCTGCCGTCACGACAGCCGGCTTTGCTACTACAGCATTTTTGTCGTGGTCCTGTTGCAACTACAGACGTCACGACAGCATTTATGCCTCTGTAGTTACTACAAGATTCTGTCGTCACGACAGCCAGCTTTGCTTACTACAGCATTTTTGTCGTAGTCTTGTAGAACGACGACGTCACGACAGCTGGCTAATGTCACGACAGCATGATGGCTGTCGTGACGACAGGTAGTTCTGTTGGGACTACAGGAATGTTTGTCGTTGAGAAGATTGACTCTGTCGTTACGACAGAAATGTGTGTCGTAACAACAGAAAGCTTTGTCGTAACGACAGGAATTCTGTCGTAACTACAGAAATTGTGTCGTACGACAGGAATTCTTGTTGGGTTTCTGTCGTATTCCTGTTGACATTTTCGACTGGGTGGCATCTCACTTCTCCATCTCTGCCGCCGGTCTATGAATTACTTGCCTTTTGGATATTCAGTAGACAGCTGAACGATCGATTCGTATGAAATAAACCATAAGCTGTTGCGTTGCAAACCACACCCGGTGTTACGCAGGTGGGGAGCTGCTACAAAATATAACTGAGTGTAAAACGCAAAGTTTCAGTGTCTGTCACACCTGTTATACCGTCGTGGTGAAGTGAAATAATAAAGAAGGTGTTACACGTACAGTGTAACTTGTGATTAACGCAAGCGGGCCGTAGTAACCCGTGGAAGGTGGTGTAAAAAGCTGCCCTTCCAACCACCTCCACAGGGTGGATTGGCCGGCACTTTTTTTAAAGGCGATGTCCGCTGAATGGCCAGAAAATGCGAAACTTTTGTTCGGTCTGTCAGTTTGTCTCTCTTTCTGTGCCTTTCGGTCTATTTTTTTAATGTTCCTGTAAAATTCTGAAACAACTCGTGAAAATCGGGCACGTATGCGCATTCCAAAGAACCAATGCTGCTGCCGTAAGTCTCGCAAGTAACCATCATTAGGCACGAAGAAGACACAAGGAGCATTTAACATAAAATGTAGCTACCTAGAAAGTGATACCAGCGCTTTTTTGTTTTTAAATACACTGTCTGCATTGTTTCCACAATTAATGCGTTAAAAATGGCGCACAAAGGTTTCAGCCCCGGCGAGATTGGGCAAGGAAAACGAGAACAAAGCTTCCGCTGGCGAGGTTCGCGGCAGAACAAGGAACATTATACTAACAAAGAGACAAGCGCTGTCCCAATAAGTCCCAATACGGTAGCAGTTGGAAAATGAAAAATTCAGTTTCGTTTGAACGTGTCTTGAAAGGCCTATTGAGCACACTAAATTAACCATCGCCGTCGTTAATTGGATGGTCAGTCACCTGCGCCACTGTAATTTTTTTACATGCAGTATTAGGCTCGCACTCCCGTTGCGAGGTTTTTTTCCCTTTTCCCACGCCTTCTTGTGGGTTTTTGGACACTGCCATTTAAACGCGTGTGCGTCATCGATTTTTCAATGCGGTTCAAAAGCTACATTTCAGCTAGTGGACCGCATTTTTCTGAAACTTCGAACATCCGGCGAAGAGAAGCGTCATCTGCTTAGCATTGGCGGGTCGCGGCGGTAGCTTATTTTAAGTAGCGCTTCCGGCAGCATGCTAACACACTATCGTCTTCATCTATATTTTCCTTCTCACTCCAATACCACGTTTTCTCTTTAAGAACCGCTCACACCATGCAGACACGACGACAAGGCGGCAACTCCGTCATCCGAATTGGCAGACTTAGTTGTCGCATGATGCGTGCCGTGACAATAACATGTTGCAGAACGAAATTACCTTTTGTGTGAGCGGCTGGCCGAGCGAACACGCCAAAAAAGCGGGTCGGCCGACCAATCGGCCGACGTCTCGTCCGGAAGTTTTCGAGAAGCTAGAACTGCGCCCCGATGCCGCAATATATGTTTGTGTGTTTTGTTATTTTCTGTAGTTTAATAAACTAATTAATGTCCATGAAGACCATATGACTCAACACTAGAGTTAATTTGACCGGTATTTTGGATTGTGCCTGGTCGGCCGTGCGCTTGGGCGAGTTCATTTTCCCGGTGCTTACCGTGGGCTGCGCGGAAATGTGTAGAGAACTCAAAACGTTTGAAGTGTTGCGACATTGCTTTTTGTGGTGCAGTATAATGTTTAGGGAAGGAAGTATTTACACATGTAAATTGTGAAACAAAAATGGCTGCTTTTAAAGTTAATGCGGTGCAACCACGGAACTGATGATTGACTAATTGTAGGGTTTAACGCGCCGACGCAACGCAGACGATGAGTCGCGCCGTAGTGCAGGGCCCCGGATTAATTTTCACTACGAGGGCATCTTTAACGTGCGCCGAAATCTCGTACACATGGGCGTTTTTGCTTTTCATCTTCATCAGAAAAGCGGCCGCCCCACCCGGGAATCGAACCCGCGATCTACAATCATGAAGCTGATTCGCTTACTCAAGCACCACACTTATTGTATGGAGGAATGGAAGAGTGTCTCACTCTCACTAAGCTCAAATATCTCCGTCCTCCCTAGCTACATCAGCCAAATACAAAAACACTCATTGGGGAAATTCTGCTGTTATTGCTAGAATCGCTACTGCATGAGATGGGACACCGATATGTGTCTCCAGACACAAAATTGTTTTAGAGTAAGCAGGGCCGTTTAACTCTGATATAGGAACAGTTGAGACAGCGGATACTTACTTTCGACTAGTTAAATAGACAATTTCTGGTCAGAGGAAGATTCATCCGCCTAAGACGTCCCTCATTACAGCCCCGAAACCGGTATGTAATTGCCATCTCATGGGTATTTGGCAGTGGGGTACTTAATATATGGCAGGGGGTACAACTCCACTAGTGCCCTGCCCATCCTTCGCATAGCGCCCCGTGTGCGTCCCCCTCTCTTTGTCCTTGTCTTATTCAGCGCTATTCTTTTGTTACAACCTGGGTGTTCAAGTAGTTAAACTGCTATCCCTGTCCTAAAGCGCCTCATCTATATGCGTGAATACCTGGGTACGCCCGGATCAAGTGGTCCAGGAGGCAACCCCAGATTATATCCCGGCAGTGTGCCTGCGTGCGTGCTGCATGCATGTGTTTTCAGTTGTTCTCGTTAGTATTCCAGCAGTGGGGGGTGAGCGGGGCTTAAAATTTGCGCCCTTATATATCGATTAACACTTTACTGGTATTCTGTTTACAAGGTGAGGTGAACCACATGCAGTCACTGTATGGATCATGATTTATTTACTCACGCAAGCTTTGTTGCCATGTTTCTTCAAAAAATACCCGCGGCGAATGCTCAGTGGAAACCGCAGCGCAACTGAGCTGGCGGTTCAGTTGTATGTTTGCAGTCTCAGTGGTTCTTTTTCTGATGAAGATGAAGCACTGAAACCCCCATCTGCATAAATTTTCGCAACACGTTGAAGGGAACCAAAAGTGTTTTTAAGAATACCCGTCACATACTAGCTAATCACTGCTTAACTGTCTGAAAATACGCAAGGAGGGAGTGTAGCCCATGCTGCACCGGTGGCAATAACAACGTTTTTTGCATCTGAAATGGTACGCCACAACCGGTTATCCTAGAAAAAAAAAGGGGCAGTTCACGGGAACGGGGCAGAACTTTGAAAGAGTTGAAGGCGAAACCCTGTTTTCGATATTCCCCTGGCATGCTGTTGAACCCTGTGTCGAACTTTGCGGCCGCATCGGTCACCACTTCACCAGCCCGTGGACAGCACCCTCCGAGCCTCGTTGCCCACCTGGGCAACATGACCTCGTCGTTGAAAACCCTTCATGACCACCTGCTCACCATCCACGGGGAGATCGTTTGATCTCAACCACGTACAGAAATGAATGTTTACTCTCTCTCTCTCTCTCTCCACTCCCCCTCCTTCTCCTCTCGTCTCTCTCTAGCTCTCTCCTCTCATCTCTCCTCTCTCCTTCTCTCATCCGCTCTCCCATCTTTTTTCCTCTCTCTCCCTCTCTCTCTCTCTCTCTCTCTCTCTCTCTCTCTCTCTCTCATTTTTGCTACTTGCTATGGCCGCGAGCATCCTGTTCGCTCCTGTCGGTCCCTTCACCTCTCATGGCGGCTCGTATTGCACTGCGCCAGTGGCCTACCCGCCTATGTTATTGCTGCTTGCTTCCCTTTCATGGCCCACGCTGCGTCAACCTTTCCAAGAGTCCTGCTACACTCCCTCCGCCCTGTGGTTTTTCTTTTGTGGCGCGCGATCCCTGGCTCGCGCAACTGTAACTGCGCTTCCTACTACATAGACACCTAAGCCTTTCCTCTTAAACAAAACATGTTTTGCTCAAGACGTTGCTGAAGCGCAAGTGCCTCAAGATTTCCAGGTGGTTTAAATATTATCCGTATCCCTCTACAACGGCGCGCCTCATAGCCTAGATATAGATTCGGTGCGTTAAAGAGCCAAAATCTTAAACCTTAAATAGGATTTAGAACTTTTTCGAAGGCCTGGTCAACGTTAACTTTTAGTCTTAGTTGCGTTAGGTTACTTAGCTCTAAACTGACATACCGATTTCTTATTGAACAGTCAAGGTTATTTTAGGGCAGAATCTGAACGTCATTTGATGCGTTTAATCACCGAACACATCTGGAAAAAATTTCTGGATGTTGTGTTGACAGGTAAGCGCTCAAGCGGCGAAGAGGGGTGATTAGGTTCAGATACTGTTCCTGTCTGAATCAACCTAAATATAGGTTGCCTTGATACCATAACCACTAAAACCGGCAGATCACTACTGAAGAAATTCGCTGCGACAAAGTCATATCTCAATACAGCTAATTTCAAGGGACCGCTAAAAATAGTTCGTTATTTTGAATAATCGTCATAGTTAAAAATACAAAATTCTGGGCAAAAATTGTGAACGTAAAAAACTCGTCCAGCTACGTTTACTGGAAACACGTGCACAATCACGTTAGCCTCTAACGCCGGTCTGGATGCCCGTTTATTTGAAGAAATCGGTGATCTTTGCCTGACGTGTGCCACTCAATTTCTGAAAGACGAACGATTCGAATATATACACGTTCTTGTGCACTGCCTCGGTGGCATTGGTTCGCCTGCTAAGAACAGTGCGTATTTTTGCTACGCACTGCCAAAATCCGCGTTAGAGGTTGCTTCTTCGCCTTGGCTTGCGGGCCCTGTCTCATCTTCGTCGTCCTCACTCTCGGCGTTCTCGTCGCTGGTTCGGTCATCGCGACGAACGGTGTTGACGATGTCTTCAGTCGTCAGTTCAGCAGACGTGCATGCTTCATAGTCGCAGAGCACGTAATGTTCAAAGCTGACTGCAGCGTCCACGGCGAGCCTTTCTGCGACCTCATCCTATGCATCACATTCTTCACTGTCTTCTCGCGCCCCTGGCTAGCATGGCGGTGAGACCCCCCAAACGCAGGCGATGGCAATAGAGCTAATCCGAATTTAGTGTGCTGATGATGAGAGCTGTACATGCCCACCAGTAGTCGTCGTTCGCACCAATACGAGTAATTTCGTGCACTCGTTATTCGTTATTTTGAAGTGTTGTTTTATATGAGGATGCTAAAATTCGATACGTAATTCTGAAATCATCGGTGATCTGAAATTCATAGTAGTGAAATATGTTTACATAGAAATGAATTGGGATTTGGTAGGGGGTGCTCATATTGTTCGTTATTCTGAAAAAAGTCATTAATCTGAGGGGCGCAATAACGGGATTTGACTAGTAGCCATTTAGGGGTGATCGGGCTTTTCCCATCTTCCCCACGAGCAATGTCACGCTATTTGGAGGTGGTGCAAAAAAGTTTGGGGATGAGCATCAACAAAACTGTTAGCCGGCGTTCAGAAGCCCACGGGGAACCAACTGGTGTCAATCAGTTGTGGATGCTTCTATTTTAGATAATTTTCTTGGTCTTAGGTCATGTTCTTTTTCTTTCATTTTCGTATAAATTTGTGAGCGTTATATTACACCAATGAACTTTCGCCCGCCAGCAGTGCCGTCACTGGCGCAGCGCCTATACCCATGTTACATTTACCCGTGTACAATAAACTCTCGCCGCTCTATAAAACCGCAGGTTGCAGCTATTCTTCGCGCCATGAGGGAGCGACTTTAAAGGATGTCAGTAAATTGTGAATTTTTTTGGTGATCCTGCAGAGCATTGTCCATTTATTTCAAGACTAATATGCAGATTTGAAGTATGCAATAAATAGTTTGGACCAATACATTTCATGGGAATGCAGCAAAAACGATATGAACTGCTCGCATGCTTCATTGGTCGTTCTCATCCCTGTGGTTATGCGTAATTTATGAGCTTCGTTTATTTCGTGTCAAGCAGACGACAGCAGGCTACCGGTAAGGTCAATTTAGTTGTAACGTTGTGGACTTCTTGTGTATAGTACGAAGCATGATGTGCTAAGGCGGCCACAGTACACTGCAGTAAATAATCAATAAAGAAACCGGTCATTTATTTGGCTAAAACAGCCATATCTCTATTTGTTTACATAAGCCATTGTGGTGGTGGTGATGATCCATCAATCAATCAATCAATGAACCTTTATTTTCGGTGCCCAGGAACAACCCTAGAGTCTTGGTGCTGGTACACCATACAAAATGAAAAAAGAACACACTAAAATAAGTCGAGACAACACACAAAAACAACTTGTATGACATAAACAATAAAGTAAAGATAGTTACAGAAATCTTAGAAAGCAAAAAAAGGAAAAACAGAAAAAAAAGAACAGAAAGTCAAAATGGAAAAGACAGGCTTGGCGTTGCAAGCCATGAAACTCAGCCAGCGAAACGTGCAATAGAGTTGAAAAATAGGAACTATACAAGCAAATATTGGATGAACATGACATAGAGTATACGTATAAACCAAGGTTTTCTCAACAAACATATTAGGAAGTTCCAGAAAAAAAATAAGAGAGAGAAAAAGCTTCATCGTTACCAATACTGACACTAAAACGTACAGATATTCAAGCAACACAAAACGAGGAAAACTGAAAAACACGCAAGAATACAGTTTGCATATAACAAATACGGTACATAAATTTGGAATGACATAAAGGACATAAGCTACAACAGTTTTCAACTGATTAGAGAACGTAGTAAAAGAGCTCTGGAATCTATCAAGACGAACGGAATATTCATTATATGAACATTGTATTCGGCTGATGGACAAGCGTCGGCTACGAGCGTCGGCTGAAAGTCGGCTAGACTGGTCTGAAAGCTTCTGAAAAAGTTTATTTGGCAAATTGACATTGATAAGTGTAACAAATCGTCACACAAAATATTACCATGAAGAAGTTTATAGAGAAAGATAATATCAGCTCGCATTCGTCGACACCAAAGGGAAGGAATACTTTTGAGACAAGACATGCTGCCGTTTGCATCTTCTTGTACATAACGGAAACGGTGCCATGTTAATAATATAATAATAATAATAATAATAATAAATAATAATAATAATAATAATAATAATAATCATAATTAATACCATTACCATCATGAAGCGCATGAAAACATATTTTCCATGGGCGCCGTCCTCAATAGTTACGGCACTGGTAGTTACTGAACGTGCTCGAACTGACTGCCTGATAGATAAACGAACTATCCCATTCCTTCAACCGTCCCAAACCTCCGGACTGTCCCCTAGCAGCCTGCCTCAGTAAAGCACTGGTGCAGACGTCAGACTCGTAAGCCGAGGGCCCCCGGTTTTATCCCTGCCCAACGGGAAAGCAATTTTCTTTTCAAAGCATCTGCTCGCGCTGAGCAAACCAACTACTTCTTCGGTCACGTGAACGCGGAAGTAATCAATTACTTAAGATGGTGCGTACCGAAAATTCAACTTCGGTGAGAGAGAGAGAGATAGAAACTTTATTTTACGATGCAGTTAAGAGGGCGGTGTGGCCGGTGGTATGAGCCTGACGGCTGCAGCGGTGGCTGGGTTCAGCAGGTAGATTTGGATCCCCGGATCCCAGCTACCCAGCTCCCACTCCCACTGCTCGTCGCACGCTTGGGAGGGGAAGGGACCATTAGGACATACCCACATGGAGTGCGACACGGTGGCTAGAGCTCCGCACAAAGGGCAGTTGGGGAAGGGAGATAGTGTGGGGTGAATATGGTGAGGCAATGCACGACGAAGAGTGTCGGTCTGCAAGAGCCGCCACGTGCATTCCTCGGAAATAAGGCTGACACCAGCGGGGGGAACGCGCAGCGGATGAGACGGTAGTGTAGGACCAAGTCGTGATTACTGAGGAGGCTATCTCGAGCCGATCTGGCACCGTGTGAAGGAACAGGGCTCGGGGCTGCTAGGATACTCAGTTCTCGAGCAGTAGCGTGGGGCGCCTCGTTACACTCCACACCGCTGTGGGCTGGGGTCCAGATTAGATGTATATGGGGTGGTGGGTGGATTTTTGGAGAGAGTTTGGAGGGCCTGCAGGGTTATTAGACCCCGGGCGAAATTTTGAACGACCTTCTTTGAATCAGAGATTACGATTGCGGGGGTTGGCCGCTCAGTCAAGGCTAGTGCGATGGCCGTCTCTTCCGCTGTCACGGGACAGGTGGCATGAACGCAGAGGGAGGTGACAGGGGGCGCATTTGGTCTGCCGACTACTGCCACTGCACATGCGCCGTGGTTTCGACAGTCCGCCGCGTAGACATAAAGTATGCCTGAATTTATTCGAAAGCACGGGAACAGCTCTCGTGCTCTATGTTCCCTGCGATCCTTGTGATGAATGGGGTTGCTTATTGCGCGGTATAGGGCGCATTATAAGACACGAATGCGTATGGCAGGGAATAGGCCGTCTCCTATCAGTAATTACAGGGGCGCGCCGCTCCAGATGATCCAGCATGTGGCTTCCGGTGGAGGTGGCTGACAGCATCCGCAGTGTATAATATGATGGGCATAAACGAGTTCATCCGTGGTAGTATAGACCTCAGACGTTCGTGTCCAGAAGTGGATGCGTGCATGTGCACTTGTAACGCGGTCTTACAAAATGTTCTAATGATTCAATCAATTTTCTTGGGTTCAATTTTTGTTACATGAAGAGAAGGGAGGGAGTAAGTGATGCAGCTTATCACGAAAGCTTGTACCAGTTGGAGTCTTTCTTTCTTCTTGAGTATTTTGTTACGGGTTCTCATATGTCGAATTATGCCGATAGTTCTGTTTAAATGCAATGTAATTTGCGAAATAAACTGAGTGTTTGATCGTTACGCTGTATGAAAAGACCAAGAATTTTGATACTTCCTACTGTTGGGACGGTGTTCGTCCCAATCTAATTTTAGATGCAAAGCATCTCTTGCTCGGAGCTATATCCGGCGTCCGTTCGTTGTCTGCACCTCTCCCCCTACACTATAAAAAAGAAATAATTAGCGGCGTCCGGATTCGATCCCACTACTCTCTGGCAGCAACGGGAGGTACGCGTCGCTCTTCTCACTGCGCTGCAAAACCGAGACAGGAGCATGTGCTACAAACGCGCCTTACGTCCTTGACTCATTCAAACTACGTCAACAAGCTACTGATACAACGAAGGCACGTGAAGCTGAAGGTCAACGAAAACGACGAACTGAAAACTTTAGAGGAGGATTTTAGCGTCTCTTGCTCGGGCAAATGTCCCGCGTCCGTGCCCCGTCCGCAGCGCCTCTGATGATGATTGTGGCAGGATGCCCCTAGGGACTGGTTAACCAAAGAATCCATCACAAGATAGCTTCGCGTTCGACCACCGTCGTCATCTTCCCGCAGGGGAACCGCTGAAAAAGAAGAAGGAGAAGAAGACAAAGCTGCGACAGCGAGGGCGTGTACGTTGCTCTCATCCGGTGCACCAACGTCAACAACATTTACCTCACCAACGCTGACGCAGACTACCAGTTCTACCACAGAGACGACAACATGATGGACGAGTTTTGGCGCCCCGAGCACCACCGCCTAGTCACCGTAACACAACAGTACTTGCGTGCCTTTGCCACCGGTGTGGACCCGACGCGTAATTCCCTCTGGCGCTACTAAAAACCAGATCACTCAACATAACGGCAACACTCCAGCTGCGCGATAAGCGCGCACTCGCGTCTACTCTATCAGCTCCTCTCCACTCCATCTGCTCTATATAATAAACCCGCTCCGCGCGCCACTTCCTCAGTTGCTGCTTCGGTTGAGAGACGCTGCACCGTGCGATGAGCTGAATGGACGCCAAGAATTCTGATTTGAATCACCACATAGTTCCCTTTGGAGAGATGGTGTTTTTTATGACAGGTGGGGCTTCCGATGTACGCATCACGGGTCGAAGAAGGAGCTCAGATTTCGCAAGTGAACAGTTGAGTTCTGTCTCACCAGCCTCATAGACAACCACCTGTGCACCAGCTTGTAGTGCTTCTTCTATGAGGGCATCGCTAACAGTCGGTACCCACAGTGTAATGTCATCCGCGGAGAGGCTGGAGTGATGGTGAGGGATTCTTTGCCGCCTTTTGGGGATGTTTAGACAGGCGAGATTAAACAGCAGCGGAGACAGTACGGCGCTCGGCAGAGTGCCTACTGGGGGGAGTTCAACAACGTCTGATGTGACGTCTCTGACCTGAATAATTGCAGTGAGAGACGTGAGAACGTCCGCTGGCGTAGTTGTGAGTACGTTCTCTAGGGGTGGCTGTTGCCAGCCCTGGCAAGATTGCAAGGTGTGATACCCGGTCAAATGCTTTCGTGAGTTCTAGGGCAAGTATAGCGGCCATGTCCATTTTTGACAGAGGGGTAATTACTTCCCGGGATAGTTGAAGAAGAAAAATTACACCATCTCCCGAAGGGAACTTAGTGGGGATGCAAAGCAGAATTTTTGGCGTCCATTCAGCTCATCGGACGGTGCAGCGTGTCTCAACCGAAGCAGCAACTGAGGAAGCGGCACCCGGACCGGATTTATTATGTAGAGCAGATGGAGTGGAGAGGAGCTGAGAGAGTAGACGCGAATGCGCGCTTATCGCGCAGCTGGAGTGTTGCCGTTATGTTGAGTGATCTGGTGTTTAGTACTGCCAGAGGGAATTACACGTCGGGTCCACACCGGTGACAAAGGCACGCAAGTACTGTTGTGTTACGCTGAGTAGGCGGTGGTGCTCGACGCGCCGAAACTCATCCATCATGGTAGAATCGGTAGTCTCCGTCAGCGTTGGTGATGTAAAGGTTGTTGACGTTGGTGCAACGGATGAGAGCCACGTACACGCCCTCGCCTTCGCAGCCTTGTCTTCTTCTCCTTCTTTTTCAGCGGTTCCCCGCGGGAAGATGACGACGGCGGTCGAACGCGAAGCTATTTCGTGATGGACTCTTTGGTTGGCCAGTCCGTAAGTGCATCGTGCCACAATCATCATCAGAGGCGCTGCGGACGGGGCATGGACGCGTCACATTCCCCCTAGCAAGAGAAGCTAAATCCCTCTCTAAAGTTTTCAGTTTGTTATTCCCGTTGACGTTCAGCTTCGCGTGCCTTCGTTGTATCAGTGGCTTCTTGACGTAGTTCGAATGAGTCAGGGAAATAAGGTGCGGTTCGTAGCTCTTGCTCCTGTATCTCGTTTTTAGTGAATTGGGAAGAGCGCCGCGTACCTCCAGTTGCGGTCAGAGAGTTGTGGGTTCCAAACCAGACGCCGCTAACTATTTCTTTTTTTATAGTGTAGGAGGAGAGGTGCGAACCACGGACGAACGGCGAACATAGCCCAGACAAGAGATGCTTTGCATCTAAAAAATTTACACCACCTCCTGGAAGGGAACTATGTGGTGGTGCAAATAAGAATTCTTTGCGTCCATTGAACTCATCGGACGGTGCAGCGTGTGTAAACCGAAGCAGCAACTGAGGAAGCGGCGCGCAGACCGGATTTATTATATAGAGCAAATGGAGTGGGGAGGAGGAGATGGAAGAGGAGACGCGCATGCGCGCTTATCGCGGTGCTGGCGCGTTGCCGATATGTTGAGTGATCTGGTGTTTTGTATCGCCAGAGGGAATTACACATCCGGGTCCACACCGGTGGCAAAGGCACGCAAGTACTGTTGTGTTACGGTGAGTAGGTGGTGGTGCTCAAGGCGCCGACACTCGTCCATCATGTTCTTGTCGATGTTGTCGTCTCTGTGGTAGAATCGGTAGTCTTCGTCAGCGTTGGTGAAGTAAAGGTTGTTGACGTTGGTGCACCGGCTGAGAGCAACGTACACGCCCTCGCCATAGGAGCGTTGTCTTTTTCTCCTTCTTCTTCTTCAGCGGTTCCCCTACGGGAAGATGACGACGGTGGTTGAACGCAAAGCTATCTCGTGATGGATTCATTGGTTGGTCAATACCTAGTCGCATCCTGCCAAAATCATTATCAGAAGCGCTGCGGACGGGGCGAGAGCAACGTAGACGCCCTCCTCTTCGCAGCTTTGTCTTCTTCTCCTTCGTCTTCAGCGGTTCCCCTACGGGAAGATGACGACGGTGGTTGAAGGCGAAGCTATCTCGTGATGGATTCTTTGGTTGGCCAGTCCCTAGGGGCATCCAGCACAGTCATTATACGAGGCGCTGCGGACGGGGCACGGGCGCGGGACATTCCCCCGTGGAAGAGACGCTAACATCCTCCTCTAAAGTTTTCAGTTCGTCGTTTACGTTGACGTTCAGCTTCGCATGCCTTCGTTGTATCAGTAACTTCTTGACGTAGTTTGAATGAGTCAAGGACATAAGGCGCGTTCGTAGCACTTGCTCCTGTCTCGGTTTTGTAGCGCAGTGGGAAAAGCGCCACGTACCCCCCGTTGCGGCCAGAGAGTAGTGGGATCTAAATTGGGCGGCGCCTATTTCTTTTTTTACAGAGTAGGGGAGAGGTGCGGACAACGGACGAACGGCGAACATAGCCCCGAGCAAGAGATGCTTGGCATCTAAAATTGTACGAGCAGCCATTGGATAAAGGAACCAGCCTGCATTTCCTAGCGGCTAAAACACAGATTTATACAGACAAATAACGCAATTGTCATCTGAGAGCGGAGACCCAACGTATGCGATTTAAGGAATTACTGTTTTAACAGAAGGGGCGCTGTAATAATGCGAGTCAAGGAAATTTGAACTGCGAAGCTGTTTAGGAAATCGTTATTTTTCGTGTCCGCAGATAAAAACACCAAATATCTGAGCGCGCTCATGTTAGCGCAGGCCTGGTGGCGACCACAGTGCACTTAACAAATCCAATAAACTGCATAGCGCTCGTGTGTGCGTGCCTCGCGGTGACCGCCAAGCGCCCCCTGTGCACGTTCTTTTAGCAAAGCATACCCACTTAGAGCGACTGGCCATGATTGCTGCGACCGCCCGGCAGTTAAAAAAATGAAGAAAATGCCGGACGCTCGGGTGCGCGTATCTCGGGGTGGAGGCCCAGCGTTCCCGGCGCATGTTTGTCAAACCAAGCGTACCCGCTTATTCCCATCGTCCAAGATTGGCCAAAACAAAAACTCCAGCGTTTGCCGTAATCGGAAAAACACATTCTCGGAACGAGAAAGACTGCAGCGTTCATAATCGCGGCACCACTTGCTGGGAACCAGAAAGACACGTACGGAGCGTACCCCCTTCTAAGTGATGTCGAATGATTATAACTTCCGAAAAAATGGTAGTAGCTCAAACCTATGGCTACCATGACGAATTGAAGGTCATTGTGGCCGCGAAGAAGGAGCAAATCCGCTGGAATTGGGGACTTAAACCTTCGTGATGGTTGTGAAGGTTGCGTACAGCTTCGCGAGCTTCAAGTCTCACGCGTTAGTGTGAGCTTCCATAATTTTTATTGTTAGCAGAAAACTGAAACCTTACATTTTAGATTGTACACAATGTCCGTTATTGAGGTGAACGTGTCCGTAATACGAATGTTCCGTAATGATGAACCTGTCCGTTTTAACGCTTGACCTCAATTGGCGTTATAAGATCGGGGCTGGCTGTAGAGCTCTCCTGATGGTGCGCTTTTCTCGCCAAGAGAAAAATAAAAGAAGTTAACGTAACCGAACGGAACATCGTGGCAACTTGCGTAATCCGCTGATTTCCAGGATGGATGCCACCAGTGAGGCGAGTGCTGCTTGGAGCTCTGTTTCATCAGTTGTAACACCAACGACGAAACCGAGAAAGTGTTTGCGAATAAGCAAAGATGTCACACATCTAAATGGTGCGCGATATCCGCGGGAAACGATTGCCCCGAGCCTGTCTAGTTTTGGGCAGACTGCAGAAAGCGAGCTTTGTGTTGGAAACTGGAACGTTGCCTTCATCTTTGAAATTTAGTTAGGCGATATTATGCTGTCGAAAACTGTAAGCGACTAATTTTTCCGAGAAGCTGTAATAAGGCAATAAACATAGAATTCGGCTTTTTGAGTGGGAAAATTATCAACTCCTTAATTTTCTTTTAAAAAAAGTCCTGTCATATATACTCATAGGCCACGACCAGTTGCACATTCGGGTCATTCGTGCAGCAGATAGGGCAGATTACACAGCACAGAGGTTTTGAACTAATGGATAATGTTTTCCGCCTGAGTGAGATACGGCTATCGGTTGGATAACAGCACCTCCGCTGCTGGCAATCCCGCCACGTTTGGAGGGCAGCCAGGAGCGTAGCGCACCGACGTTCAGCAAAAACTCCTGAACATGTGGCCGTGCAAGAGACCGGGTAGAAAATGTATAGGCGCGCAGGTACAAGAGTAATAGAAAGCTTTTAGCCTAGCGGCTAGCGTACGCTTCATAAGCGTTGGCGCGTACCGGGACCGACTGGGAATGCACGCATTTGTTCCAACGACGTGCTACCCTGCTGTGATGTCCGCGCAATCGTTCTGCGGAGCGCGGCCTCGTCCGCCTTGCGCGCGCGCATGCGTATTCGGACACATGTCTCCGCTAGTGAAGCGTACATACGTTGCCGCTATTCTAACGCCAAGCCCCGGTGTCTTGAGGTTTGCATAGCCTGTTTCGATCAGCCCGCTTCGTGAGAACAGCTTCCCGAGCGCTGCTGTCTCCACTTTCCCTGTTTTGCAGCAATATCTCGAATGCTCAACAGTAGGTGTGCAGAAGATGGAAGTGAAGACGCGGTTGTTCTATGACTAGGATTAAGGCCTAACGTCATGAGCTCGGACAAAAAGTCATGACCTGGTGGACTATAGAGTGATGTACTTTATGCAGCAAAGAGGGTTGAAGCAGTAGTAACGGTTCATTCCGAAATACCTCAAATCGCAACGTTTTCCTAAACCTGCCAATGTCCGCCGCACACCCGAAAGTTACTGCTGTTACATAAGCACCGTGATGCATCCAATACGGAGTAGCATAATTATTTTTATTTTTCACAGTGCTTCATAGTCAGGAATACATGTTGCGTTAGGGAAGCATTTTATGTGTGGCGCCGACAAACTGTCTCTGAATATCTCTTCTGGGTTTGTTTCCAGTATTCTATTGCCCTAAGTATGGGCTAATTTGTTTTCAGGTTATCATCAGATCACAAATCCCAATCGGGATTTTTTGTGTCTAAGCAGCACGCTCGCTCCGAGGGGCTCCATGTTATCTGGTACGCAATAGTTTTTACCAGTGGGGGACGTTTTATTTTTTCGACATCTTCAGACAGGACTCTTTTCAACTATCGCATTTCGTCACAAAAATGGCTTCCGTGGTCAGTATTCATCACGCATCCTTGAGTTCGGCAGCACACCCTAGGCACTGGGCCGAACTGCTATTACATAACGTACAGGTACATAATTGTCCAATGGTGTGTTTATTCCTGTCTCGGTAATTGTTTCGTGCGACCAAAGCATATATACTGGGTGTTTAATTGAAACAGGCGGAGGCGAGACAACCCTTCTCTCGTACGCTTCTCTTATTCTCTTGCCTTTTAAGTGCTGTTGTCAAAAATTTAGTTTTGTTTCGGCAATTTTCTCAGGGCTGAGGATTCTAAAGTGAACATAAGTCTCGTCTTGCTTTTCTGCCCGCACGCACTGTAACAGCCAACTCTTTATTGTTAGACCAACCATATTTTGAGGTATTCGGTCAGGTTAAAACGAAGCGACTGCTAATTAAAAAAAAAAACTCGAGCACAATCGTGGTGGAGACTCCGGTTTGAGGGTTGGTAGTTAGGATGGGTTTGCCCGGACTTGTTCTATTTTACGTGCACTCATACTCTCCCGATAAACCAGAAAGGCTACGCCAGCTGTTTGGCCTTTTGGTTCAGGCTTCGTTCATGTCGATATTTTAGAGTAATGCAGAGTGTATGATGAGGTTCAATCGTACACTGTACACAAATGAGTCCCGCAAAATGATTGGGACTTCGTAATAAGTTAGTGTCGCTCTTTTCAAAATAAAGACATAGCGGCCTGGTGCCCTGTAATCTACACATTACAAACCATAAACATATTTTGGGAGCGATATCAGACGCTTTTTGAGCCTAATTATAGGTGTTCCTGAAGCTTTCCCTGAGTAGTAGGAGCGTGATCTATGCATGCTTTTAGGTTGTGCAGGGTTCGCCAAAGACACAACTAGTAAAAAGTATCGATAATCGCTTTCTCCGCATTTCATATAGCTTAGCATTAGGTGTCATATTTTTTTATTGTAAGAAAGTTGGAAGTTTTGGTAAAATTTGTTGCTGTCGGTGCACCGACCGCAAGAATACTTACGGAGCTAGTCCGAAAGACTAACTGAGGCACACGACACCCTAAAACAGCCACCAGGAACAAGCGATCAGAACGTTAGTACGTAGGTAAATTAGCGCCAAACGCCGTCCGCAAACCGATAAAAGCCATTTGCATGGACTTGGTCTTTAGTCCTACTTGTGTGTGGTTCGTATGATTCAAATCTCAGACTCCCTATGGCGTGTCGTGATTCTGAAAGAGGTAAAGCAGTTTCTCCATGACGTACCATTGCCGGTAATTTCTCTCCAATGCGGAAGTTGCGAGACGATGTAATAGAGTTTCTATGGCAAATGCTCCTTTGAAATTTTACAAAGCAATGTGTCTCCTACGTGTATATCCACATGATCTAATTTCAAAACCAACCATGGTCGAACTGGTTGGGGGAAAAAGAGTCTACTTCATTTTGAGACATCCTAATTCTGCATCTCGGCACACTGGTGTAGATAATTGCCATGCGTGTTTTTTATTTTCCTTACAGGTGTTTGTGGAGGGGATATCCGGTCTTCGTCGGGTCCAATAACCAGCCCAAATTATCCACTTGACTATCCAGCGAACACCAACTGCACATGGAATATTATTGCTTTGCCAACCGAGAGAATTTCTCTGTCTTTCTCCAGCTTCACCCTTGAAAACTGCGTACGTGAGGCCAAACGAATGCCTTTGTAGGAAATCCTTGGTTTGGTACTCTTAGTATTTGGTACACTTAGATTTGGTACATTTAGTTTGGTACACCTAAATTTGCGGAGAGCCCTTAAATTTGATTACAACACCTGCAAAGAACAACTATACTAGAACTGCACAGCCGTGCAATGTTGATATCCCCACCACCACCTCTCTGACCGAATGACTGGAAGAAGATGAGGACTTTAATACAGCAGCGGGTGGCATTAGAAATGCTTTTGCCACAAGAACAACACGACTGACTGTAAGTAGAGCTCTCGACTCTTAGCAACACTCGAAAACCTATAGATTTCGTGTAACAGGTACCACTTTAACGTTAAGTGTTTACAAAACGTTTAACAGGGGTTTACCCAGGGATTACCAAACGCTTACCAAATATAATTATCGACCCCAATTTAGCAAGACTTAACTGAGCAGAGAAATGTCGCAGAGCATAAATTGATCTTTTGCTTGGCAGATGCAAGGCCACCTCGCCTCGCCGTCTCTCAAACAGCTGGAAGGCTGCAATATATAGGCGGGAAATATATTACCAGTGTAGAGATGGTACGTACCCCTGTAAACGGGTATGCGTGACTCTAGGGAAAACCGCTACAACAACTGGATATACGGAACTGCCTTTTGAGGAGAAGAAGGGGTTGTTCCGTCTTACTGCCCTGCTCTCTTGCGCTCGTTCCTTATTAATCGATTTTTTTCTCCGGACAAATCCACACCGTGTATCTGCCCCCTGACGACATGAGTGTTCACGCTGGACTTACGGAACTTGTCTAGAGCAGTACGAGTTTCTCATTCCTGAAGTAGCAACCAGGCGAGTAGCAAAGTGCGTGTACCCTGTCAGCTTTGCTTGGCGAAGCGAACATGCATGAGAGAAAAGAATATAACCCTTCGTTTTAAAAGGATAGGCGGTTTTACTAAAGCCCAGGGTTGCAGAAAGAACCAGTGTTCTTATCGCTCGGTTGGTGCCGCTTATAACGTCATTCTATCCAAGAGACTGATTTTTGTTCCTGGTAATTTTTTTGTTGCAGTGCGACCACGTAGTGGTCTACACAGAAAAAGGCAGTGCGATATCACGAAAGCACGGACCTTTTCGTGGCACCGATTATCCTGGTATAATTACCACCGACGCAAACAACCTTTTTGTCAATTTTTATACCGACAGCAGTGTACAGAAGTCTGGTTTCAACGCCTTATATCGGAAAGGTGAGTATTTCATCTTTTTTTCTTCGCATGCTTTAAGGGAAACGTTTTCTCCGGAGGCTCGGACATACGTAAGTAGGAAGCGTACAGAATTTATTTACAGAAGGGAAACTTTATCGGCGCACCGGTGCCATGAAAAAGTCAAGAAATATGAAGCATTTTAGTGATGCTGTGCATTTCTCAAGGGTATACAACAAAGCTGCCGGTGCAAAGGGTAGCCTACAAGATCGTGCCACAATATTTAAACTTCAACGAGGGCACCGTTGTTTTGCAGTGTCGAAATGCCCTAAAAATATTGATGATGATAGTTTGAGTGTAATGGCGCATTGCCAAGAAGGGCATGGAGCGCCTAAGGACAAAGTTAGTTACTAGAACAGATGTGAATTAAATACTAAATTGTCGAGCAAAGACCAAAGTTAAGTGAATCCGCGAAAATAGCGGGTGTATAGGGCCATGATAATTACGCATGATATGAAAGGAGCTGTAAAAACTTGACGTCTGATAAAAACTGAAAAGCACGCTTGTTATGAAACATTGGTTTGTCGGCCAAGAAGTGTGATGGGTGTAGCGGGATGTGTTGTCCGTACAGTTCAGGAAAATGTCTGTCTTGTGGGGTCGAGCGCCTTGCATTAAATGAGAACTGTGAACTACGGATAGGGACAAGGCTTCTCCGCACCTGCTGCGCTGGGGCATTGATGACCCGTGAGCAGAGACGACTGCGTTGCAATGGTGCGACTTAGGCGCAGCCTACCCAAGGCGACTTCCGTGTGTCTGTTGTGTGAGTCAGCAGTGTACCATCCCAAGTGTGCCTTTATTACATGTAGTTCGTTTTCTGTCTGTTCATTCCAGGGTGTTTGCCATGTTCTGCGCAAGTTTTGTGTTATCTGTGGCTTGAGGTCTGTATAGGGTACTGTTATGTCTACAATGTTCCCGAGTGCCGTAGCAGCGGCCATTTCGTCTGCCAACTTGTTGCCAGCAATGCCAGAGTGTAGGGGACCCAGAAGAGGAGCAGCTCTTGCTTTTCCGCATGGACCGGCATATTGGTGTTGAACAGAACAGTAACTGGTTTTTATCTGGGGTGGGGGGTGGTGGGCTTGTGCCGACGATAGGGCACGAACAACACTCAAGGAATCTGTATAGATGATAGAATTAGAAAGTTTATTTTCAAGGGTGTGTTGCACAATGAGTAAAAGTTCATACGCTTCTGCTGAAAAGTTGGTTGTGTGTATGCTCATAGTTCTGGCGGCATTGAAATTCGGACCATGAGCAGCGCAGGACGCCATAGTTGAGGTTTTAGAAGCGTCACTGTGAAATTGTGCACGTGGGTATTTACCCTTCAGAAACAGAAAGTGCTACAGTATTGCAGCTCGTGGAAACCGAGTTTTGTCAAGTTTTATAAAAGAAAGGTCACAGGACACAGGGCGACCTTGCCAAGGCGGAACAGTACTCTGGAAATGATTATCTGGACAGCTCTAAAAACGAAGCGCTGAGATCCGATGCTGACTCTCTCACTCTAAGCGAAAAGAGCAGAGGAACAGATGGGCGATTAGAAACATCAGGCATGTGGATGTATTGTGAAAGACAGGATAAAAAGGATGGGTATTCAGCCACGAAATGTTAAAGGCATAAAGCAAGCCCATGTACGTCCCTTAATTCTCAAGGTACCACTTGCCTACAGTTGCCATAGAAACATTCGATTGGGCTATTCCGAAAACAACCGACGCAAGATAAATCCCCAAGTGTAGCACTGGGTCAAGAATTGGCAATGCTGTTTTAGTCACCGACCCACACACTACACTGCCATATTCTAAACGAGACCCAACCAAAGCAGCATAGAAGCGCAGCAGGTCTTTGTCAGCCATAAAGGATTGGTGGGAGAGAACCTTAAAGATATGTATTGTTTTCGGGTATTTATGCTCAAGCTCCTTTATGTGGGGAATGAAAGTGAGCTTGTGGTCTAACACAACACCTAAAAATGTGTGTTCCTTGTTCACAGCAATGGACACACCATTAAGACTGATGTCTGGGTTCATATGAACCCCGCGCTTCCTGGAGAATACAACGCAAGAGGTTTTTCCGGGGTTAAATCTAAAACCATTCTTGTTTGCCCACCCGGCAATTTTCTTGATGCCCAGCGGAACTTGGCGTTCGCAGATTGATATATTATATGATTTAAAGGAAATCTGAACGCTATCTAAATACATGGAATAGGAGATTGTAGGTGGCAATGCCTTCCCAAGAGAGTTCATCTTATTTATGAAAAGTGTGGAGCTCAACACGCCATCTTGCGGCCACGCCATTTTTTTGCACGTGAACCTTTGAGACTGCACTACCGACTCTCACTTGAAACGTTCTCTTCGACGATTAACTAATAATGAGATTTAGCATGTTACCCGAAACACGGAATTACTTTAGGCCACTAAGTATGCCGTAACATTAGGCGGTGTCATAGGCCTTTTCGGTGTCGAATAACACCGTAACACAGAACTGTCTGTGAACGAAGGCGTCCTTTATATATGATTCCAACGCAACCAGTTCATCATTGGCGGATCTTCCTGCCCCGACGTCAGCCTGGCAGCTCTCGAGAAGACCATTGTACTCTAAGAAAAATATGTCTCCTGTTGATCATCTTCTCGAGAAGATCAACTGCACACTATTATGACTAACACGGAGCCACGCATCATTAGCGCCCGAATGCTGGGCGCCTCAAGCTCCGTAATCATCACCCTTGACGGTCTGATTGTACCCTTCTACATTGAGGCGTACGGGATTCTCACGCGATGCCGCTCTTCCCGACAAACCATCCGATGTTGCTCCGTGTGTTTTGGGATCGGACAACGTCAAGATGTGTGTCCGAATCCTCAAACACCAACCTGAGCGCAGTGTCAGGTAAAGAATCCTGCCGCGGACCACGAGTGCGTGCCGACGTGTAAGCTCTACGGACTAGATCCACCAGACAGCGAGCCGAGACTGCCGCAAGAAGCTTCGGCCACCACCGCCTCCTATCCGGTTCTGGGAACAAGGCCTCACACCTCACGCAACAGCAGGCTACTCTTCGACCCACCAGGAGCGGCAAGCCCCAACAACTACAAAACCACTACGCCCGGTCTCCCCGCACGTGAGCTGGTCGGCAGTCGCTGCTGTACCACCCACTGCTCCAGATATATTCCCCCTTCTCGCAGGTACCAAGCCCCCCCCTACCCTCGCACGGACCCCAAATATGCTGAACTAGAACAGGAAAACCCAACTCCGCGAGGAACTGGCCGAAAACACTAAGAATTTCGCGCTCCTTGAAGAGCACATAGCTCAGCTGCGTGCACAAAATCTACCGTCAACACAACCGCCGTAAGACATAATACCAACCACTCCAACAACTGAAAGTGGCCTTATTCCAGCGGTTGTTTCACCCCAAGAAACCAGATCAACCAATGCAACAGCTGAAAGCACCCCCATTCCAGCTGTCGTTTCACTCATGATTGAGGACCTAAAACGCAACATCTATGGACCTATTTCAGAAGGAACGCAGAAATTCAAGCAATTGAAAACACGCGTTCCCGCACTAGAAATTACCAGAGAAAAAAGCTCGTCGCCGCACTAGAAATTACAAAGAGGAAAAAAACGCAAGAAACCCAAACAAGGCTCTCGCTCACGACATCAAACCAAGAGAACAGTACAACTCAAACATGATGGGGACACCCCCTTCCCTCTCCGCCTAAAGTCGCCACCCCACCTACCACCCTCGTATGGCAATAAAATTGTCGCTCATACCATAGCAAGAAATCACCACTCCTTCCTTTCACTTAACAACACCGACCCGATAACATCACTCTACAAGAAACAGACACCACCAACGCCATCCGCAGAGATTATACAACATACAGTAAAGGCACACTGGCCCGCACCGACACCCTCGTCCGCACCGATCAAACGGCCCAACAACACACCCTCCCCCCCATCATCGCACCTGCGTTGAGGTTATCCCACGAAAAAAGACGCACTCACGTCTATTCGTCCTAAATATCTACAGCCCACCCGCTGTTCTCCTGTCATAAAGGCAAGCTCTTCAGAGAAGTGAAACTGCCCACGAAGGGATATAAATTAACAATACTAGCGGATTTCAATGCCCATCACATGATGTGCGGCTACCATCGAAACGATCGAAAACGTATTCAACTTCATCACGCAATTCCACAGCATCTTTATTTATCCAACAACAGACACACACCCACGCGCACAGGAAACAGCGTCTCCCGCATTACTTCACCAGACCTAACCATAACTTATAACGTCAAGAATGGCGAATGGACCTGCCTAGACGAAACGCTAGAAGCGACTATCACATTATAGAACTCTGAATCACTCATCCCAAAAATGCCAGGCAAAGAATTGGGACAGCCTGACTTACTGATTGGAAGGCCTTCAGAGAAGACTCGCCTACTGAGTCAATCCAAAATATCGAGGATTGGAGCCGCTGAGATTATCACGACATTCACCAAGCACACAAAAAAACTTCCTCTTACCGAAGACAATCCGACCATAGACAATCACGACTAACTTTTCTGGGATGCCAGAAACGGCCTTCTGAAGAGGTGGAAAAGGCGCAAGACTAACTGGGAACTACGCACTCGTGTAGCCTTGCTCACAAAAGAAGCAGGAGAATATTCTCGACAACGAAGGCAGCAAAATGTGAAGCAATTCTGCAATTCGCTTCAGGGAACCCTCGGCATCTGGAGAACTTGGCACCTTCTCCGTTCCCTTATATTCTCCAAAGAATGAAAAGCCGCAACTGCACACAAGCTCAATATAATAATCCACAACCACCCCGGAACAGATGAAGAACTGCTGCAAGAGCTACAGAAATTATTCGAAGTCAGGTTACGACACAGGCACAGCTGACCATGCAGTACACTGGTCAACCGAACCCAGAACTGGGTACGCCTTTCAGCATTGAGGAAATGGAAGCAGCGATACACGGCCTAGCAAGGAACACCACTTCTGGACAGGCTAAGATGCCCAACAAACGTATCTGCAATCTGGACCACATCGCCCTTGAAAACCTGCTCAAATATATAAATGAACACTGGATCAACGGAACTCTCCCGCCACTAGTGGAAACCTGCAGATACCACGCTAATCCCCAAGGCCGGAAAACTCCTCACACTCAAAAACCTCCGTCAAATTTCTCTCATATCGTGCGTGGGCAAAAGTCTCAAGCATATGGTTCACAATCGTCTCGCGCATTACATAGAGGACCATAACTATTTCCCAACCATTATGTATGGATTTCGGACCTATCTCTCTACCCAAGACATCCTGCTACAGCTTAAAGAAGACATAATAATAAAACTATCAAACAATCACAAATATTCTATTGTAGCACTTGATATAAAAGGGGCATTCGCCAATGTCACACACCAAAACATCCCACAAGAACTAGCTACTACCAACTGCGGGCCCAGATATTACAACTACATCGTGGCATTTCTTACCAACCATAGCGCGACTATGCGCATCGGCCATCTGCGACCTGACACTTTTTCAGCAATTCCAAAAGGAACACCTCAAGGCTCGGTTATTTCACCCCTACTCTTACGTTGCCATGAAAGACCTCCCACCCCTGCTCCAAGATATTTCGCATCTCCGACACGCTTTCAATGCGGACAACCTCACACTATGGACACCCACTGGATCAATCGGAGATCGGGAACTGGCACTTCAAATGGCAATTGATACCGCCCAACGATATCTCCAATACAGAGGACTGGAGTGTGCCTCCGAAAAGTCCGGTTTACTTACGCTCAGCAAGACATCTACCTGCAACACGGCACACAGAATACCAGAACCAGAATTATATATAAATATACACCCTGTCCCTAACGTCCCCCAACCTTCGGATATTGGGCCTCATTATACCTAGAGACGGATCTGGCTTACAAGCCTTACCACACGTACAGCGTACACTCAACCAGCTCCTGCTCATCCCCCGCCGAGTCTCCAATCATCGCTTCGCACTTCGCGAACACGATACTTTACGCACGGTACAAGGCATTCTCATTCAGCAGGATAGCGTATGGCCCGCCATTACTTGGCCCTCAGACCACAAGTACGGAAACTCGACGCAACCTTACACCAGGCCTACAAGACCGCTATTGGGCTACCAATCAGCATGGCAACCAAGAAACTGTTGCAGCTAGGGGTGCACTACACCTGGAGGAAATACAAGAGGCCCACCGCGCATCGCAGATACGCCGACTACAGATTACGCCCACGGAAGAGGAACACTTCTCCGTCTACACTACAACGTCTCACCACGACAAGATGAGAAAATTCGAATCCCAGCAGACACTCGGAAACACATCCACGTAGCCCTCCTACCCCGAAATATGCACCTGGTTTTCAACAACTAATGGCGCACTGCACGAGCACACGTGATTCATAAGGAAAATCGCCATTTACCATGCACTCGATACACAGATGCGTCGCCCTATCACCATCAGAAAGCACATGCAGCCTGTGTGGTTAGCACGCAAGACACAGAACTGGCAGCAGCGACCGTTCACACCACTTCCATCAAGACTGCTGAGTAGTGTGCCATCGCCCTTGCTGCAACAACAGGCGAGGAATTTCTTACAGTTATAACCTATTCACAGACCACCTGCACAAACATTCTAATTGGCCGCATGCCTCAACCAGCACTCAACCTTCTTCGCCAACTAAAAAGAATATCAGAAATATAACATTATCTGGTCAACCAGCCACCAGTCCCTCGACGGGAACGAGGCTGCACACACCGCTGCCCGTGCTAATGCACACCGGGCCGCTACCTAAGAGGGAGAAAACAATGACAGGACCACCTCAAAGCCAGCACCACTCCACACATACACCCGAAATCTTATCCCACTACAAAAACGACCGCCGTCTTCTTCTAGCCTCCTCAATCACAATTAACACGCTACGAACAAACCGCTTTCCGGCGCCTATAAACCAATTTGTATCCCCGTAACACCCTACTAAACCCCATGTACCCCACCGAACGCCCTGCCACCTGTAACGTCTGCCCTGTTCCAGGCACCCTATACCACGGGGTATGGGAGTGCCATTGGACTCACACTATAACCCCAAATACCCACCCTACCTATGAGCAGTGGGTGGGGCAGCTGACCAGCTCCGAGCTCTCGGATCAGCGCCGACTGGTGGAGCGGGTTCGGATGGTCAGTAAGCTCCAAGGCATCTTGGAATAAAGATGCCTCTCACTGGTCGAGGCCCTAAGAACATCCCCCTGCTCACTACTGCAATTAATGGCATCATCGATTTACCGGTCCTGGACGATCCGCGGACAGTCCGAGGACTGTGTTCCGACCGGAAGTCCCATAGGAATACAAAGGAAAATCGAGCGCCGGATTGCGTCTCGGGCAGTCCGCGGACGATCCGGGACTGATAATCGAGGAGGCCCAATGTTTGTCTCTCTCTGTATCTTTCTCGAGAAGCTTGCACAGACAGCTGGTCAGGGCAATGGGTCGATAGCTAGTGGGAGAGGAAGGGTCCTTCCCTTCGTTCAGGAAAACCACTACACTGGCCTCCCTCCAAGGCATTAGATCTGCCCCGAAAGCCATGTTTTGTTGTATAGGTGTAGGAGCGTCTCAAGAGTGTCTGGGTGTAGGTTTTGTATCATGGTATATGTAATCTTATCTGCGCATGGAGCTGAAGTATAGCATGTGCTCAGTGCAGCCCTCAACTCATAGAGTGCGAATTCAGACTTCTTAGAAGTTTTGGATTTGTCTTTGTCATGTAAGCGCCTTTTCTCTGCAGTTGTTTTGTTTTGAATGAATGTGTTAGTGTAATGTGCTGAGCTGGAAACGTGTGGGAAGTGTTGTACGAGCGTGTTAACCTGGTATTCCAGAGTGTCCCCGGTTGTACTAACCAGGAGCAGGCCGGGTGCCTGTTATCCTTTTAGTTTGCGTATTCATGTCCCTACTTGGGGCTGTCGGTGTACGAAATTATGGATGTTATGAATGAGCGCAAACTATCGAGTTTTGCCTCACGGCGCACACGTTTTCCTATCGGCTTGGCCCTTTTGAACAATAACAGGTTTCCCGACGTCGGGTACCGACGGAGAATACCGCACGCCTTGTTTTGGGCCTCTCGCCCCCGCCTACAGTTCTCATTCCACCACGACCTCCGGTAGTTGCGCAGTGCACCAGAGGCGTGGGGAATGAATTTTTAGGCGGCGTCGAGGATTTGTGCCGTGAATAGTTGGGTTGCCTGTTCAACCTGTACGGGTCTTATTAATGAGTAGCGTAGTTTAGATGTATCTGTAAATGTATTCCAGTTTGCTCTTGCTTCATTAAACCAGATCTGGGAAGATGGAATGCTCGGGCCTTTACCTATATACGTTAGTGAAGTGGGGCAGTGGTCTCTAGCGTGTGGGTCTGTGGCCACGCCTTACTCAAGACAAGGAAAGGGAGCGGCGGACCCAATTGACAAGTCAAGCTGTGAATACGTGTTTGTATCCTATATTATAGTATGTAGGCTGTTTCTTGTTGAAAGGACATGCTCCCGACGATGTTAAGAATTTCTCAATGAGGCGGCCTCTGGCATCCATGCGAGAAGAGCCCCAAAGAGAGTTATGTGGGTTCAGGTCGCCTATGAAAATGTATGGTTCCGGTAGCTGATCTACCAGGCCCTAGAAATCTTAACTTGAAAGCTGGAAGTCAGGAGGGATGAAATGCGACTATAGTGTTACAAGCCTATTAAAATTATTGTTCGGATGGCAACAGCCTCAAGAATGGTCTGTAGTTGGACAGTCTGGCACGCCAAGTATTTTCGGATAATGATGGCCACACCACCTAAGGATGTACCACCACCACCTCTGTCGTTCCTAAATACCATGTAATTGTCTAGGAAATTTCTGTGTTTACAGTTTAAATGCGTTCCTTGGACGCACATCACACTTGGCTGTTTGGAATGAAATATTTCATAGATCTCATCAAGATTTCTAAGGAGGGCTGTGCAGTTTCAATGAATGATGGTTTCGATTCCCTTTATTTAACTTTAGAGCGACTATAATGTGTGCGTGTTTATGTGTCGACTTCCGGGGCTTGGACTCTGTCAAGGAGTTTTTTTCAACTTCTCTACTGACCTGGATGCCGCAGCCCGTTCCTTTCACTGTGATGAAATCCGGAAGGGCTCGAAATCCATGTCATCATCTGAAGGCAAGGGAGTGCCCAGTGGACTGCGCCCTCTGTACGTGGTACACTTTCGGGTGTTCGTTGCCTGCGCTGCCAGTGCCAAAGACGTGGGGAGCACCACAGATGGCACAGGCAGTGAGCAGAGGAGGGGGTCGCTGCAACTACCTCCGCCTGCATCTCCTCCGTACCCTTGCGGGTGCTTTAAGCTAGTGAAGAGGCAGCACTGGATGCAGCGACGTCCCTAGCAGACATGGGTGAAACCACAGAAGCTGCTGGCTGAGCAAGTGGTGTGGTGACCGGGGCGGCTGCCACAGGAAGCCTCGGGGGGGCAGAGATGGGAGCAAATCAGCTGAGCTGGATTGTGTCGCCGCCGAAACCAGACACCACTCCGCCCCCCGGGCAGCAGCGTCGGCGTACCTTCCGGAGCTGAAGAGTGCGCACGTCTTCTGGGATTTCGGAAAGCTGGTGTTTTCTTTGACCTTCAATGTCATGATTTGTTTTTCTTATTTGATCGGGAATATGCTGCATGGGGTCTATGGCAGTCAGGGCAGGTGAAGTTTCTCGCGTCGCAGTTGTCTCTAAGATGGTCAGGTTGACCCCAGTTTGCACATTTTGGCCTCCCCCGGCCAGAGTTCATGCCAAGCCCATACGGCTTCCATTTGTAGCAGCGGCGTGGTTTTGGCACGTACGGGCGCGTGGGACATCGCAGGTAACCTGCCATCACGGATCCTGCTGACGGGGTTCTGCCAAAGGTCGAAAGTCCGTGCGTCGTTTTGATATTTTTGCTATCTCGTCTTATTGTGGTGCGGCGTACTGCTGTTACCCTTTGCTCAAGCAGTGCTTCAAGGATGTCGGTTTCGGCTTCGTTAATCACATCAAGTTCGGAGATAAAAGTTTGGGAAGTGGTCGTGGTTCTTTGAGGTGTGATTGTAATTTCTAGGCCATGAATGTTAGTTTGTTGAAGGGGCTTATTTGCCTGCTCTTTTCGGCTGACTTCAATCAGCAGATCTCCAGAAGTAAGTTTTTCGCCTTGTAGTTTTTCCCTGTACACTTTCAAAAACCTTTGCAACAAGAAATACTGCTTTTCCACTGACAGGGGTTTCTTCGTCAAGAGATTGCATATTGAGGAAGCGAGGAAAGATGTCATTGCTTCGGAGGTCAATGTTCAGAAGAGATTCGGAAGTTACTTCGGTGCGGGCCCTTTTCAGGGCACGATTACTTGGTTTTGGGGGGTTAGAGAATACTATATGCTATAGTCTAAAAGCAGGGTACGTGGTTTTCTTCTCCTCAAACCTTACCCTCGTGGCTTGAGAGGTCCCGGAGGTCCCTGCCAGGTAAACAGACAAGGAGCCCATCCGCCAGAGCTTGACCTGAGCTCCCACGGCCACTGTTTGCGGTCTATACCCTTCACCATAAAACAAAACGCCACGGTTGGTTCCAGGTATTTTGGGGGCTCGGGGTCCGCGGTATCACTAATAACGTCTCCAAGATTACTCAAGGTGGCACGTGCAGGGAAATGCCCTAAAAATACATTGTTTTTTTGTTGGTGGTTTGAACTTTGCACTTGAAAACAATGATATCCAGCCTGTTAAAAGCTTTTGATCCAAAAGTGCACTATGTGAAATCAACTTTGAAAGCATATACACATTGCTTGTAGGGACGCTCATTTTTGCATTAACAACAATAGTGAGAAATGCATGCAGAATGTTTTGTATCCCAAAAGGGGGCTTTTTTGTTGTTGGGTATTTGGGTTCTTTGTTTTTAGGTTGGAGTGTTATTCACAAATTTGCCATGCGTGCGCTACATTTTAAGGACTACCTATGTTTTAAATACTCACCTGCTTTTTTGGGGAGAGGGTAGCTAAAGTCAAATTGAGAATTTTATCAGAACATTTTGACCCAAAGAGATTTAAATGAAGAAATTCAGATAAGTCTATATAAAACTTGCGGTAATGTGTAAACAATACTTTTTGCGATTTGTGCTTTCAAATACACTCTAGTGCTGCTTTGAGATTTGATTTAAAGGCATGATAAGTGTTTCATTTATATGATACAGTGAGAGCTGCCACAGTGGTTGTTAAAATACCCAAATTGCCTTAAAACTGCTTTTTACAATTAGCAGTGCAATGACTACATAAATAGTAAAAAAAAATGATTTCACTGATCACGTGTCATAGCTTCAAAGATACTGACTCCATGCACTCATTGGAGAGTCCAAAATTCTTGTTCATGCTAACGGCAGAACGGTGTCCGTGTTAAATTAAAAAACAACCTTACGGCTACTGCGGTATTAGCGGCAGCTTCGCAGGAAGTGCAGCCTTTCATTTTCTCAGGCAGTCGTATTTCTCAGGACAACTGAAGTTCTGCGGTATGTAGTATAGACTGGGGAGTAGATATAAATGCTCTGCTGCCAAAAAGAAACATTCCTTAACCGCTTTTTTTTTCGGCCTTTCTGGTCCTTTATAAACTTAAATAATGCTTCATATCCAGTTAGGTTGTGGTACATAGTTTGAAGGGCTGCGCTTGGTTCTAACAGACACAATAAGAAAAACCACATTCAGGTATAAACCGCGTACTGACAGCATTTATTATAAATAGGGCGTGAAACCTATATACAAGACAACGTATCAAATTAAAATGTGAAAGGGGTTAAGTAAAAGAAGCAAAATAACAGCAGGATAAATGCGAAACCTGATACCTTGGAGATATGCGTGGTGCGAGTGGTGAGAGTGGTAGAAACACCTGCTAACGAGCTTTGTTTGTGTGTCCGGCAAAGTAACATGCTTCAAAAATTCTGCGAGCAACATCACTGTTTTCCTGATAAAATGGTCGGGTTATCAAGTTTATATTCACTGTATTGTTTGAATACTTCTTTTTATTATAAAATTCCCAGTTTGCACTGAGTGTGCAAAGATTTCCCACTGCAGTAGCCTTCGGGCACTTACAATTGTGTTCTCAAAACATCTCGCAGACACAACATACTAGTCGTTGCAGCCAAAACATTTTGGTTTGGTAGCCATGATAAATGATGTTCCCATTGTCCTCTGGAAGATGGCAAGGAAACATGTGTGGTTCTGGTGTTGGAGTGTGTAACTCACCCGAACCTTTTCGCCAGGTATGCTCTGCTCTAAAAGGAATCGTGAAACTCATTCATGACCGTATACACAGCCTTTTCGCAGTGAGACAAAACTGGCAATTTTTGGTGTTAGAACGAGGCGCTCTGTACTCAAAAAAGGCAGACGCATCCTTATTAAAGAACTTGCAGGAAAAACTGTAGAATCTGGATTTCCATGAAAAAGGTTTGCGTTAAGTTTGTACAACACAGCCTAGACAAAGGTTTTCGAAATATCTCTGAAGTTTTTTTCTTCACGTTCAAGATTGAAGACAAATGTGTCAGAAAGAGGTACACTTCAAAGGGACGTTGCGGCCTTCTTCCATAGACACTCTAAAATAATTTATAGAGGAACATTATTAAATGCAAAGTGTCTCTTGTTCGGTTCTATGTCCGGCATCCGTCCGATTTCCGCACCTCTCCCCCTGCACTAAAAAAAGTAAATAGTTAGCGGCGCCCGGTTTCGCTCCCACGAGTCTCATGCCGCAACGGGAGGTACGCGGCGCTCTTCCCACTGCGCTACAAAACCGAGACAGGACCGAATGCTACGAACGCGCCTTATGTCTGACTCATTCAAACTACGTCAAGAAGCTACTGATACAATGAAGGCACGCGAAGCTGAACGTCAACGGAAACGATGAACTGAAAACGTTAGAGGAGGGTGTTAGCGTCTCTTGCTCGGGGGAATGTCCCGCGTCCGTGCCCCGTCCGCAGCACCTCTGATTATGAATACAGCAGGATGCCCCTAGGGACTGGCCAACCAAAGAATCCATCACGAAATAGCTTCGCGTTCAACCACCGTCGTCATATTCCCGTAGGGAAACCGCTGACGACGAAGAAGGAGAAGACGCCAAAGCTACGAAGGCGAGGGCGTGTACGTTGCTCTCAGCCGGTGCACCAACGTCAACAACCTTTACCTGAAAAACGCTGATGGAGACTACCGATTCCACCACAGAGACGACAACATCGACAAGAGCATGATGGACGAGTTTCGGTGCCTCGAGCACTACCGCCTACTCACCGTAACACAACAGAACTTGGGTGCCTTTGACACCGATGTAGACCAGGACGTGGAATTCCCTCTGGCGCTACTAAACACCAGATCCAACACGCCAGCTGCGTGATAAGCGCGCATGCGCGTCTCCTTTCTCAATCTCCTCCTCTACATTCAATCTGCTCTATATAATAAACCTCGTCCATGCGCCGCTTCCTCAGTTGCTGCTTCGGTTGAGACATGAGCTGAATGGACGCCAACAATTCTGCTTTGCAATACCACATAGTTCCCTTCGGAGAGATGGTGTAATTTGTTTGCCAAAAACGCCTATCAGGTTGTATACTAATGAAGTGCAATGCTTATTTGAGAGTGGTTTAAATTTATGTGAAGACTTGTCGTACACTGTGACTGAAGGAAGCTTTACGTTATATATGGCGGTAGAAAGCTTGAAGAGTTATGGGAAGCTTTCAAATAATGGCACTAAACAAGTCAATGTATATATATTTTGTAGAGAAAGCATTACGAGCCCCGCGTGGGAAAACATCATTCTCAAAAAAATTACACCATCTCCCCGAACGGAACTATGTGTTGATGCAAACCAGGATTGTTGGCGTCCATTCAGCTCATCGAACGGTGCAGCGTGTCTCAACCGAAGCAGCAACATAGGAAGCGGCGCGCGGACCGGTTTTATTATATAGAGCAGATGGAGTGGATAGGAGGAGATGGGAGAAGAGACGCGCATGCGCGCTTATGGTGCAGCGGGCGTGTTGCTGTTATGTTGAGTGATCTGGTGTTTAGTAGCGCCACAGGGAATTCCACGTCCGGATCCACACCGGTGGCAAAGGCACGCAAGTACTGTTGTGTTACGGTGAGTAGGCGGTGGTGCTCGAGGCGACGAAACTCGTCCATCATGTTCTTGTCGATGTTGTCGTCTCTGTGGTACAATCGGTAGTCTCCGTTAGCGTTGGTGAGGGAAAAGTTGCTGACGTTGCTGCACCGGCTGAGAGCAATGTACACGCCCTCCTCTTCGCAGATTAGTCTTCTGCTTCTTTGTCTTCAGCAGTTCCCCTACGGCAAGATGATGACGGTGGTTGAACGCGAAGCTATCTCGTGATGGATTCTTTGGTTTGCCAGTCTCTAGGGGCATCCTGCCACAATCATCATCAGAGGCGCTGCGGACGGGGCACGGACGCGGGTCATTCCTCCGAGCAAGAGACGCTAAAATCCTCCTCTAAAGTTTTCAGCTCGTCGTTTTCGTTGACGTTCAGCTTCGCGTGCCTTCGTTGTATCAGTAGCTTCTTGACGTAGTTTGAATTTGTCAAGGACATAAGGCGCGTTCATAGCACATGCTCCTGTCTCGGTTTTGTAGCGCAGTGGGAGGAGCGCCGTGTACCCTCTGTTGCGGCCAGGGAGTCGCGGGGTCGAAACCGGGCGCCGCTAACTATTCCTTTTTTATATAGTGTAGGGGGAGATGTGCGGACAATGGACGGACGCCGGACATAGCCCCGAGCAAGAGAGAGAGAGAATGAACTTTTATTGAGCCCAACGAGGTATTGGCTAGTGCACCAAGGCACCGGATGGGGTGGAAGCCTCTTCTCGGGTCCCATATGCGTCTAGCAGGTCCTGGCCCCTGGCTGCCAGCGCGAGCTGGATCGTCAGGTCGGGGCTATACAACAAGGTCTCCCATCGCTCTCGGGGTGTCGAGTGTTGGAATAAGGGTGGGGGGGCGGGCGGATCTTAAGAGACTCTCACTCGGCTAGGACGTGTGCCCGAGTGCCTTGTCTCTCCTTGCAGGATGGGCAAGTACTCTCGTACATGTCCGAGTACATCTTGTTTAGAAGTGTGGGATGCGCTAGCGACCCCGCCTGCCTTCTTCGGATTACGGTTTACTGTTTTCGGCTCAATTGCGGGTGAGGCCTGGTAAATCTGCATCTACGCTCTCTGTACATTTCAGTAATTTCTTTATAGCCTGTGACGGGGCGCAGCTGCGCCGGCTCGTCCTCGGCCCGGACGGATAACTCCTGGGCGTGGTGGTCGGCGAGTTTGTTTCCTTCCACCTTCGAGTGAGCCGGCACCCACACGAGCTCTAAGGCTCGCCTCGGGGGCCTTCGCTTGGACAATATCGCCTGTGCCGCGGGGGACACCCTTCCTTTGCGGAAGCTGGCGTACGCCTTCTCAGAGTCCGTTACTATAATGCCGGCCCTCGGATGTGTTAGCGCGAGTGCCACGGCAACTTCCTCTGCTTCGATCGATTGGGTCGTGCGCACCGATGCGCAGGTCACCAGGGTGTCTATGGTGGTGACCGCCGCCGTAGCCTTGGTTCCGTACTTGGGAAGCGCCGCGTCCGTGTAGAGGACGTCGGGGTCCTCATCGAGCTGGCGGTACAGCGTCCTGGCCCTTGCGGATCGCCTCCCTTCGGTTTTGCCGGGCTGCATGTTCCTGGGAAGGGGCTTGGTCTTTACGACGTCCCTCCACTCGGTAGGTAATGTCTCGGTGTATGGTTGTGGTTCGATGCTCCATCCCACCTTGTGCAAGACGGCCCGTACGTGTTCGGTCTGACTTAGTCTGATTCTTTGGTTAAAGAGGTGGGCCTCCACCATTTCGTCCACCGTGTTGTGCCTACCCATGCCCAGAAGTTTCTGCGTGGACGAATGGACGGGGACTCCCAGGGCGAACTTGGTCGCCTTTCTGACCACCGTGTCCAGGGCCTCACGGTCCGCCCTCGTCAGCTGGAGGTACGGGGCAGAGTAAGTGATGCGGTACACGATGAACGCCTGCACCAATTTCAGGGGGTCGTCTTCCTTGATTCCTCGGTTCCTGTTGGTGACTCTTCTTATCATGCTCGAGATCTGCTCGGAGACGGTGTTGATCTTGTGTGTGGCCGTGGTGGCCTTGCCGTCGTCCCGCAGCAACAGGCGCCGGATGCGGACCTGCGGTGTGGGCTCGATCTTCATGCCGTCAATTGTGACGATTGCGTTCGGTGGCGGTTCCTTCTTGGGCCTACCTGGCTGAACGATCAACAGCTCCGACTTCTGCGGGGCACAGCTCAGCCCGCAGGTCGTGGCGTACTCAAGGACGGTGGTCGCCGCCCTCTGCAAGGTTTCTTCCACCCACGCTTCGGAACCCGCTCGGGACGTCCACACCGTAATGTCGTCAGCGTAGAACGCGTAGTCCACGCCTTCGATATCTTGGAGTAACCTGGGCAGGGGCAGGAGGGCCAGGTTGAAGAGCAGCGGTGACAATACCGACCCTTGCGGAGTGCCCCTGTCTCCGAGCTCGATCGGGTCGGACCGTTCCTCTCCTATCCTTTAGGTCGCCGTACGCTTGGTCAGAAAGTTCTCGACGTAGCCGTACGTCCTGCGGCCGCAGCCCGTCTTGCGGAGGTTCTCGAGCACGCTTTCGTGGGCCACGTTGTCGAAGGCCCCCTTGAGGTCCAACGCAAGTATCCCGCGGGGCGAGTGTCTCGTGGACTTCTTGAACACCAGTTCGTTTAGCTGGAAGAGGACGTCTTGGGTGCACAGGTGCTGGCGGAACCCGTACAGGGTAGCCGGCATCTGGTTCGTCTCGTCCAGGAACCCTTGGAGTCTTCGGAGAACCATGCATTCCACGACCTTGCCCACGCTAGACGTGAGCGAGATCGGGCACATGTTCTCGATTGTCAGCGGTTTGCCCGGCTTGGGAATGAATCTCACTTCTGCTTCCTTCCATTCCGCGGGTAGTTCCGAGCGTTCCCAGGCCAGGTTGATGTGGTCCAGGAGCTCGGCAGTCGCCGCGTCGCTCATGTTGTTCAGGAGTCGGTAGATAATGTCGTCCGTGCCGGGCGCGCTCTTTTTGTTACTCTCGTTGATGGCCGTCAGTAGTTCTGTGGTGGTAAAGGGCTCGTCCAGCTCCGGATTTTCGGGTTTACCGTATTCCTCCGGCAGCGGGAACTGCCCGCGCTCCGTCTTAAGATACTTCGCCTTCAGGTCTTCGATGAGCCTCTTGTCGTCCGCGCCATAGGCGTTGAGGACCTTGGTGAGGTTTCGGTTCGTGGCGGCCCTACCATTTAGCGGCTCGACGAAGTGACGTACGAGGCACCAGGTCTTGCACGCGGACAGCATGCCCTGCAGGCCGTCGCCCGTACTCATCCAGTTCTCCCGGCAGAGCTTGGCAGCGTACTCGGAGATGCTTGTTCAGCGAGGCTATGCGCTTGGGCAGCTTTGTGTTCCTTTTCTGCCGTTTCCACCTCCGAGTCAGCGAGTGTCGAGCCGCCCACATGTGCGGGAGCTTGGCGTTGGTGAACGGTGTCTTTACTGCCGTGGCGATGGTCTCCGTGAACTTATCGAGCGCGGTCTTCTGTTCTCTTGCCCACTCCGCGTACGGTCTTCCACTACTCTCCTAGGCTTCGGCGGAAGATTCGGCCGCTTCTGCCCCGCACTTCCGCATGCGGTCCAAGTCGGTGATCCTCGCCGTGCCGATTTCCGCTCTGGACTTAGGTTCTCTGGTCGTCACGCTCAGGATGTCGTGGTCGGATCCCAGGCTGACGTCCTCGTTGCGCCAGGTCGCGTCGGGAGTCCTCGCGAGCCACGAGAGGTTCGGGACGGTGTCACGGTTGGTGCCGGTTCCCCTTCGGGCCGCTACACCCAGGCTCGTTGAGGAGCGCCAGTTCCAGGTCTTCTATCGTCTTTGCGAGGGCCTTGCCCCGCTTGGATTGAAACTTGTAACCCCATGTGGTGTGTGGGGCGTGGAAGTCTCCGAAGACCAGGAGCGGCCTGTTCCCCGCCAGCTGCTTCGCCTGCCCGATCGTCTCGTCGAAATCGAGGTCCCTGCGTGACGGCCTGCAGTAGGCGCTCATCACAAACAGGTTCCCTCCGCTGCCTATGGTTCTCGCGTGTATATCGACCAGGGTGTGTTCGCAGCCCTTCTGGGCAGTGAGGTGCTGGGTGCCCGCCACGTTGCTGCGTGCCAGGACCGCCGTCCCTTCTTCCGACGGGTCCGCGTAAGTCACGTATCCCGGGATTCTGGGTCTGCCGCGGGTCTCCTGAAGCGCGATCACGTCCGGCTTCTGGCCGTGGCTCTCGATGTGTAATTGAAGTTCTGCCGATTTGTTCTTGATTCCCCTGCAGTTACATTGGTAAAAGATCATGGTCTCCCCCCCACGGTTGCGTCTATTATTGTTGTTCCTCTTCATCGTCGTCCGAGGTCACCTGGTCGCGCCTACTTGCGACCGCCCCCTTGATTTTACTGGTACTCGCGTGCTCCCTTCTCTTCCCGGAGAGGTCCGTGTACTGCATTTTTGCTTCCAAGGACGAGGTCTTGGCGGCTTGTTGGTCCAGCTTGGTGGATAAGTCCTCCATCCTGCTCTCAATCTCGACCATTTCGTGCTTCAGGCTTCCCACTTTGGACCCTAAAAGCTCCAGCTTCGTTTGCATGTCGTTCTGCTGTTGGGTTAGTTGGTTAACGGCCGCGAGGAACGCCACCGGGCCACCCTGTAGCTGTTGCATCTGACTTGGCTCTAGCGATGCCCCCTCCGGCTTCGAGGTCTCGGCGTCCACTTTCTCGTGACGGGGCGACGACAACGTTGACGGTTCCGCCTCCCGATCGGGTAGAAGTGCGGGGTCCCGCCGTGGCACCTTGCGTTTCGTGTTGGCGTCCCCAGACGCTTCGTTTGATACAACTGCCCCAGCGAGCCTTCCGTTAGCTAGTGCATCCATTTTCTTCATTAACGCCCTGATCTGCAGGTGCTGTTGATGGATTTGAGCGTTCTGCTTTTCGATTAGCTTTTTCAGATCCGCTCATTCGCTACATTCAGCCGTTGGAACGCTTTGGTTAGAGGGAGGAGGAGGGAGGAAGGGGGACCGAGAGGAGGGAACTTCTTCTGGCATGCGAGAGCGACGGAAGACCTGTCGGTCCAGCCCACCTGTTTTTCGGCGTTCCTCCATCGAAGGGACCCGGACCGGGACTTGGACCTCGATCTCGAACGGGACCCGCGTCTGCGGCTGCTGCTCCGGCCACTCTTGGCACCGCCCGACGTCGGTGCACGGCGGTGACCCGAGGGGCCGTCCGATGGATTCCGGCGGTGAGGGCTGTTGCTGCGCTGGGGTCGCCCTGTAGGACCACTGCGTTCTGGACTTTTTTCGGCTTCGGGTCCATCGGCGTTCCCAGCGCCGGCGCCGAACCACGTAGGGTGTCTTGAAACGGGCTTTGCAGGCCCGATCTGCGGTGTGGTGGTTGCCCCCGCAGAGACCGCACTTTGGGTTACAGGTGTGTCTAGAGTCCGTGTTGGCGACGGCCGCAACCCCGACAGATTCTGTTTTGGGGATTGGGGCACACATCCATCCGATGACCGACGCGGCCGCACTGGTAACAGATGTCAATCTGCTTGCGGTACAGCGAGCACTCGACCAGGAGGTTCCCATAACGGACGTAGTTGGGGACCTTGGGCCCCGCGAAGGCGATGACGACGGACGTAGTCTTGCCTATCCGGCTCGCCTGGAGGGCCGATGGGTTTTGCTCGCGGACCACGAGTTCTTGGATTTCTCGGGCGGCGTCCGTCAGCGGAACGCCCCGTATCACTCCCCTGACCGTACCGTTAGGCACCGACTCGTAAGCGCTCACATCGTTGGACGTCCCGTCGATGACGATGCGTTCCACCAGGGCGTACTTGTCGGCGTTCTCTCTCTTTGGCGTGCTTACGATGATGATGTTCTGTTCGCGATTTGGACATACCATGTCATCCTTGGCCGCGACCCCGCCGACTTGCGCCGCCGCGGTGATGGCTCGACTGGATCTCCACGCGGGACACCTCGCAGACTTGGAGGCCACCCCGGGGTCTCATGACAATCTTTATGTCATCGCGAGGGAGGTCCGGCATGCGGGCGGCCCGCAGCACCATCCACTTGTTCAAACTTCCCGCCTTGTGGTGACGTGGGTCTCCGCCGATAGCGCCTCCTGGAGCGCCGCTAGCTTGGGTTCCGTGTCGACCGTCGCCGTTCGCGGGTCCGCCGCCATCTTGGCATTCTTGGTGAGGTAGCGTTAGGCTTAGCCTGCCGTTCTTTTTCGGCTTGAGCTTTTCACCGGTGGTTTTTCACCCCAGCGCTTTCGAGACTTGTTCTGGTAAAATCTCTTCGCCTTCAACTGCGACTCTCATTGCGGTCGCCATTTTAGATCAACGGCCGCTTAGCGGGTGAGCGACGGCGTCGTTTAACACAAGCAATTAGCTGCGAGACGTGGCGGCACGGTCCCAGGCCTAGCGACTACCACGGCCGAGGCGCCTATGGAGGATCTACAAAAGGGGCTCAAATTATTGGAGAAATGGTCCCCTACCTCGGATTCCGGTGTTCCGATGGTCCTTGAGACTTGAGAAAGTCGTACGATGCATTTTCGGCGGGGTACGAGCTGATAAGCCGACGGAATTAGCACAAAAAGACCAGCCGATGCGAAGCACGCCCGAACAACTCGGCGGCCGGTGCCGCCCCCCCACCCCCGAGCAAGAGATGCTTTGCATCTAAAAAACCAGTGCATCAGCAGAAGATGCGGCTGTCACTACAAATGCCATCGCAAATAAATATAAATACATAATCACCCCGTACAAATCTGATATCCACAGCTTAATCAAAGGATAAAATTCCACAAGTAGTGCACCACAGCGTTCCCGCAACTACTAGCACCGACCAACAGGAAAGCTCAACTAGCCTAAACTCCTGCACCCGGCAGGATACGAGACACTATGGCGGACCGAAATGCTGTTTGATAGTATTGTCACCTAACCAGCATTAACACCTTACAGTGGCAACAAAGCGTTCACACCACTTTCTCAAACGAAAAAACCCTGTGCAGTTAAGAACCTATCATGAAAGAATTCTCGGCAGCCCATCTTACGCAAAATAGGACTTCATTGCAGGCTAGGTGGTCCATGACAACAGAAGGAATAACTTTGCACAGAAGACAGGACGAAGATCAGAAGGTCAGAAAGAACTATTTTAACAGTAAGATTACCCCCAATTGCGTTATTACGGCACTGGTATACTTTCGAAAAGGCCAACTAATGATTGCAAAAAAATGTTACTCGAAGCTGAAAGTGCAATCCCCATTTGGGATAGTCCCCAGTAAAGCCTTGAAGAATGTCTACTTACGTGTGGAGCCAAGTCATACTAGCAGAGTAAGCCTTGATCAACAGACCCTAAGGTTGTATTTGCCTAACAATATATTCAAGGACCAACAAATACCCAACAATCTTTTAGGGGCCAACAGTACCACAGTGTTTTGCATACAAGTAGGTAAACTAACTTCGTGCCTAATAAGTCTAATAAGCCTCAAAAGAACTATAGCCATTCTGCTGTTGTGATATTCTTTAAGATCACGTAAGCCTCGCTAATGGATGACAACTTTGCGGCGACGGTATGCTCTGATGTCACAGTGTTTGACACCGAACGACCACAAATGCTATCATGGCCTCCAAATTGAATGTACGGTAATTGTTTGAAGATAAATGTTCCACTTTTGTTCTTCAGAATCTAAGATATCTTGGATATTTCTTGGGAAATTAAGGATGTGTAACACTAATATAGTTGAATATATTCCCTACGCAACAACAAAATCGAAAAAGTTCTAACATGAGCAGTGATGGCAGAAGCCTTTTTCTGAAGTAAACAGGAAAGAGAACAAGGATTTCCTGCTCAATTTTCAAAATGTTTGGTATTAATTTCCAGAGCGCTGTGGAGGGGAATACACATCGTCAACCGGAACCATCAACAGCCCAGAATTTCCAGAAGAGTACCCACACGACAAGAGGTGTTTGTACGAAATTGTTGCTCCTTCTCAGCACTGCATCAACCTCAATTTTACTTTGTTTAAACTGGAGGATCAGGTATGCAATCTAAACTAATGATACTTTTGTTTGATGCTAAGAGGTACCACTGTTGTATATATACACCCTCTGTATTAGGCATATCATAACATTTTGTTACGCACAGGAGTTACAACAATACCCTGTTTTTATCGCTGCACTTTTGCTTGTTACGTCAGAAATAATTACCATAAAACCGAGTCAAATTTCTGAACGCATTGCTCCGCAGAAAACATAAAATGCCAGGAGTGCTTTTAAATATATCTCATCTTTCTTCAGTAGTCTTACATCCTATTACGTGGTCTTCAGTCACACCATTCCAACCAGGCCGTTCACAACACCAAAAGGTCCTGCATTTTAACTGATTTTCTAACAATACAATAGAAGAGTTAAACCTTACATATGGTATGCGTACTGCAAATGCAAAAATACCTAGTTACAATATTTGAGCAAGTTGGCCAAATCGGCTACATTACTGGCGCACGGCTCACTTTTTTAAGGGTATATGACGGTAAGCACTCATATAATGATTCTATAGAGTTTTGCTGTCGCTATGTGGTATTATGCGTAGTCTTTATGCGCCCATGTATCTCTATTTGGTGCTAGTTCGGTTTTATTAACTCCAGAAAATGCTGGCTATTGTATTTGTGAATGTATTTACTAAAAATGATGTGTTCTAGGGCCCATCTATAACAGTTCACAATGCTTTTATTTATGATCGAACCCCAGCCAATACTGGGACGTTTGATTTGTCTATTGCTGCATCAAACACGACAGCCCCTACACAGAACCGAATTAAACCCCTATCACGGCGTCTCAGATTAATAACATTTGTTTATTATTATTGTTATCGCCCAAATGGCGTGGTTCTTTGTAGCCCGCCTCCGAATTGCCACCTGCTTTTCTTTGCGTGTGAGCAACTAGGGGCAGTCTAAAAAATTTGGTTCTGTTCATATTCAGAACCAAATTCAGAATTCAGAATTTTCAGAATTTTCGGAAACAGGTTTTTTTCTCAAAAGACGATTCTTTGTCGAGGCGGACTGAAGGGTGCACGCGAGGCTCGGCTACAGTGAAAAAATAGTGAAACTAAAAGCAACAAAAATACTACTAAATAAAAGCAAGAAGAATAATACCGCCAAAATCAAAATGGAACGACCAATATAAAAACGTAAAACCAGTGATCGGACAAAACGAAGCCCGCTCATGTCGCCGATTTTACCGAATGCAACAGTTTGGTATACGCTATTTTAAATCACTCTTCCGCAATTACTTAGACCGTTCACGTTGTTCAATGGCTACCTACCCCTCCTTGGAGAAATCTACGAGTAGCCTACATATGCCACAATAGAAGGTGACCTTCCCGACGAGGGCGGGCAACCGCACCTGCGATGTGTCTTTTTGCAACCGGCGACACTACACGGCTGCCATTGTGCCTTGATATAACACGACACTTACGTGTGCGCGCTGGCGGCAGCTGCGAACCGCGAGCGATAGCTGCGTTTGAGAAAGGGAATTCCCGGCAGAGATTCAATCCACAATTTATACTAAAAGATCCAAAAGGAGCTCAGTAATCACTTTGTCGTGGCCAATGCCTCGAGTAGGTGCATGCGCGACACTTCACGGCCATCATCACTATAATCATACTTTTTTTAAACTGTGCACAAATTTGGCTAAAGCAGGCGTTTTGCCCTAGTCCACCACCCACGGGATAAGTCCTCCAACGCAAGATTTGCTTTGAAATACTCTTTGTGCTTACATCGTCGTGGGTACCTTCTAAGAAAGAACGTAAAAGTGCAAAGCTACTAAAACCTTCCATTGAACAGGGTTGAACTGCTACTTCAATTTTGCGACCACGCCCGCCAGCACAAGTTCCGCCCTGAACAGCAACCTCCGAAGCTTGTTCTATTCGTACGCAATCGCCAAGAGACTTCTAAGTGCCGCCGTCGCTTCCTTAACGTTCCATGGTGGCTCATGTTGCACGTGCGGCGGTACAATACTCGCTGCCGCATTCACGTGCACTCGCAGTCACCTTTTCGCAATACCCTTCTCAAGTGCTAGCTGTTCACACATTATGTACATTTATGTGTGCTTTGCGATATTTTTCTACCCCACGCGCTTGAGGAATAAAAAATCTGATATTTTTTTATAAACCGTTACAGAACATTCGGGGGCTTACGCTTAAGGAAGTTTTTATCGTCTCGTTCCTCGTGCTCTTTCTCCGGGGTGGGGTTACTAAACGTTTTTGGCCACGGTCTATCTCCAGATAAAGCAATTATCAAAAATGCTCAGAACCCCTCAATATGGCTCAGTGTAATTCAGTACACTGCAAGAAAAAGGCCGCTCTCAACTATTAGCAACCGCTCATCTCCTCCTGTGACCCAGCCCGATTATACCCCCCTATTTTTATTCATCCCACTTACCATACGTGTTGTCCCGTCTATCATTATCCTAGGTAAGTGCTCCATCACTTGCCATGCAGTTTCACTGCATGGACAACTGCTCTTTAGTTTGTTTTCGAAAATTAAACTTTGATATCTTCCAAGCGTGTTGATCCATGATCCAAGGCGCTTGATTGTCTTCGACCTCAAACCTCGAGTGCCTCAATTACTTCCAAGTTTTTCAATCCTGCCTTCAACCAGTAAAGTTTCCTGCATGCCTTTACCCTCTGTTGTATTGATTGAAAGGGAGGTTTACATCGCAGACGCCACAGAGGCAGTGACCCACGCCGTAGTGGAGGCATCATGAATAATTTTGACCAACTTGGCACCTTAACGTGCGCCCAACTTTCCAACACACGGGCGTATTCGCTTCCCTCTCTTTTATTCTGATGGAAAAACTTCCGCTTTTTTAGGGTACTTCTGCAACTACGTACCTTACGTACATCATCCGTAGAAAATACAAACCTCTGTCTTATTCCCTGAGCCTCTTTAGCTTCAAGTACGAATGCTGCATCAGCTGAAACCAAAGCTCTTCGCGTCTGCGAATGTCATGACAAGACGTTTACAAGTATGTGGCTCTGTAGACATGGGCTGTAGTTTTTTTGAATACTTTAAAAAGAACATGATTGCGATGAATCGTTTGGTATCTTGTTTAATACCACCGTGCAAAATCAAGTGACGTTTCCAGAGAACTTGGGAATATAGGCTGTCGCTAGTAGGCTTATCTCTAAACTTAGCGTCTTGAATGTAACAGAGGTACTTACCAAGGTAATCGCTAATAAAAATTCTGCCACCTTAGACTTCAGTCAACCTAATGAATAAGCATGGTTTTGTAAAGGCTATATAAAATTGACCGTATTCACATGATTATCCAGGTGATAGTAAAGTGCGCGTAGTATACTCAACCCCTATATAAAGCATTCATAGATTATGAGAAAGCATTTGTCTCGGTCGAATCATCATCAGTCATTCAGGCATTGCGGAATCATTGTATAGACGAGCATTACTTTAGAATATTAGAGAATACCCACAATGGGTTCTCTGCAACAATCGTCCTCCATTAAGAGAGCAGTAAAATACCTATAAGGAATGGCGTCAGACACAAAGAGACAATCTCTATAATGTTAGTCACAGCATGTTTACAAGAAATATTCAGAACATTGCATTGGGAACAGGTGGGTGTGAGCCTTAATGTAGAGTACCTTCAATAACCTCAGCTTTGTGATGACGTTGCTTTGCTAAGTTACTGGGGGGACGAATTGCAAAGCATGCTGAACGCTCTGGACAAGCAGAGTAGACCTGTGGGCCTAAAATTAGTATGCAGAAAACAAAAGTAGTGATCAATAACCTTGGGAGAGCACAGTCGTTTGTAATAGGTGACAAAGCCGTGCAAGGGGTAAGCGAATATATCTTCTTAGTCTAAGCTGTGAACCAGTATTCCCACCATGAGGCCGAGATAAGTAGAGGATAGGATAACAATGGGGTGGAGTTTATTCGTCAGGCATTCTCCGATAATGAATGGCAGCCTACCTTTGTCCCTCAAGAAGAAAGTGTATGACAGCTGCATCTTACCGTTACGCCCCTATAGTGCACAAACGTGGAGGCTCGCTAAAAGGTTTCAACATAAGTTAAGAACGATTAATCGAGCAAAGGAACAGAAGATGACAGATGCAACTTAAAGAGACAAGAATAGAGTGGAGTGGGTCAGGTAACAAAACCGTGTTAAGTAAGTATTGGTATCAAATGAAGAAGAAATGGGTGTGGGAAGGGCATGTATTACACAGCCAAGGTAGCCATTGGTCATTAAAGGTAACAGAGTCCATCCCTAGAGAAGGCAATCACGGCAGGTGGCGGCAGAAAGATCGATGGCCAGATGAGATCAAGAACTTTGCTGGGATAAATTGGTCGCAGTTAGCACAGGAGCGGGATAATTGGAGATCTATGGGGGAGGCCTTTGCCTTGCAGTGGGAGTAGTTAGGATGATGATGAAGGTGATTAATATTATTATTATTATTATTATTATTATTATATATTATTATTATATTATATTATTATTATTATTATTATTATTATTATTATTATATGACGTTGCTGATGACGATGTAACTAAGAGTAGGCTGGTGGGCTCGTTTTTTAGGCTAATTGACGGATCATTTATGTGAATGTGCCGTATCCTCGCTTTCTCTATCCAAATGTGAACTTTGGAGTCTTTAGGCATTTTAGACAGTACATCAAGCTTATCCAGTCAAGTGCATCTCTTCCAGTTAAAAAAAAATCATTTTTCCCCATCACCTGCAGATTTTTTTCTTCTTCTTTTCTACTCCCCCTAGAGTTATTAGGCACTGGTCGAAATTCAGGTTTGTAGCCTAAGTTGCCTCCTCCGTTCAGTTTTTCTAGCTTAAATGTTTGTATAAAATCGCTATGCGATTTTAATTATAACATTATTGCTGTTTGTAATGCAGCTTTTTTCTTCTTCTACTGCGTACTTTGTGTTTTTCCCCGTAACATTTTCTTGGATATTGCTTCTTGCAAGCCTAAACGCTGCCCAAATTCTGGCCAGTGTTAGAAACCACAATTGTCCTGAGCTTATTTTGTCTCCCCCATTGTTCAGGCTCTGCCAGTTCAAATTCATCCACCATAGGGGATAATTCTGTATTCATCTGTTTTGGAACCGAAATGCTTAAAGTTTCGACTTCTAATTCTACACATCTGGTTCGGGCGTTTCGATTATATTCCTTATGGTATTCAGTCTGCACATGCTACAGCTCGTAGGCCATTGCTCGTAATCTTTCCAGGCACCTCTACGACTTGTGCTAACAAAGTTTTTAGCTTAGAGTAAGGGCAACTTTTCTTGGAGTCAAAGTGAATAATCTTTTCCGTGTTCATTTTTGATTCGTTCATTTGCAAAGAATAGTTTTGTCTGCAAAACCGACCACTGTAGCTCTTCGGCCACTGTGATATTTTCTGTTGCTTAAACTATATACCTTATGAAGAATTTGTAGGCAGCAAAGTGGAATACGCAGCCTCTGCTTGAGTCCTCATCTCGAGTAACTTATCTACAAAACACGAAGAGCGTAAATCAGGCACTGTGTGACATTTTTGTAATTACCATTGCGCAACTTGGATAACATCGATGAAAACAATAAATATCTGCTTCTCGTTTTTTCGGAGACAATACATTCTGATGTTTCGGTTTTATAAAATTGATAGAACAATGCGTTGCTTAGGAATAGGAATATATTTTCCGGCAGACTAGTTTTAGAGCGTAACTCATCATTGTGAGAATGTAGGTATTGTGAGCATTCGCGGCGTTACATTACTGGGATACGCAGTGCAAGCGATACCGCCACTATCATGGCCAGTGTGGTGAGCACTGAGGGATACGCTCCCCAATCTCTTGAAGTGACGCCCCATCGCCATTACCATCTGTAAATAATCATCAGCATCATCGTCGGTCTCGCGCTTCCCGGTACGTTCGCTCCGAGGAGAACAATAAACGTCGTCTCCGAGACCTCGTCCCTCACTCTCTCAAGTGGTGGAGTGTGCGCTTGATCCCGACGTCCGCCTCTCTTGGTCGCACCGCTGGAGCTACGATCGGGTCGGCGTTTGGCGCTAGCAACCAGCACCATGCAGCACGAGAGCAGCCGTAGTGCTACCAGCGCAGCAGCTCCTGTCCAGCCCGCCATTACTATCACCGCTCACCAGCGCGATCCTCCGTTTTTCTATGGCCTCCGTGGTGAAGACGTGGACGAATGGCTCGATCAGTTCAACAGGGTAAGCTCCTTCAACCGCTGGGACGACACGTTCAAGCTACAGAACGTTGGTTTCTCCTTGAAGAAGGTGGCTGAGACCTGGTACCACAATAATGCGGGAGGATTCTCTGATTGGAGTGACTTCACTCAGCAACTGCGTCAGATTTTCGGCACGTCCTCTGCTAGCGCGGCTGGAGCCAAAAAGAAACTGGACGCCCGCATACAGCACCCGGAGGAAACCTACGCTTCGTACATAGAAGACGTCGTCGGACTGTGTCGTCGAGTTGACAAAGACATGCCAGAGGCGGATAAGGTACGACACATCATGAAAGGAATCTCCTCTTTCGCTTTCAATGCCCTGGCGATACAAAATCTCACCACCATTGCAGAAGTGCGGGCGATATGCCAGCGCCTTGACAATCTGCAAGCTATTCGCCTCCAGCAGGATTCCTGGCCTACCATCCCCTCTGGGAATGTGGAGCTCCGCACTTTAATACGCGCTATCATACGCGAGGAGCTGCAGCAGCGTGACGCTCCCTGCCCCCAGAATGCTCCTGTCTGCGCACATGGACTGCGGGACGTGATCAAGGAAGAGCTGGCGTGTATGACCAACATTCCCCAACCATGTCAGACTGCGCCACTACACATTCCCACGTATTCAGAAGCTGCGTTCCGACCACCCATTCCCGTGGAGCACATCGTGCACCCGACTGCGTCCGCCCACTTGACCGCCCTCTCTGCGCCATCGATGCCGGCACCTTACTCGTCAACGTGGCGACCGATGCGTGCTCCAGGCGACCGGCCTGTGTGCTTCTACTGCGGCATCAGAGGACACATTTCCCGTTTTTGCCGCAGACGCCAGCTAGATGAGCGACGAGGCTATGCCCCCTTCGAACGAGACAACCGCTTCAGCTACGCCCCCCGTCAGCGTGGGTACTCGCCCCCTCCAGCCCGCTCGTCTCCCTCTCCTGACGCCATGGACTATCCCCGCGATTCTCGCCCCGTTCGACGTCGTTCCCCTTCGCCATTCCGTCGGGCCTTGTCACCACTTCGACCTGTTACCAATGCCCCCAACCGACAACAGGAAAACTAGGTGCTGCAGTTTTTGGAGGGAAAACTGCATCACTTGGACCGACCACAATTCCTCCTGAACTACCGGCTAATATGCTGTCTGTTGTTGTCGAGGTATTCAAGTGGAAGCATTAGTTGACACTGGGGCTACAATTTCCGTGATTTGTGCTAATCTGTGTTCGCGTCTCAGAAAAGTCAAGACTCCTTATTCCGGTCCTTGTTTACGTGGTGCCAATGACAATGACATCCAGCCCAGTGCTTATTGTACCGTGCGTGTCTCGATAGGAGGAATTCGCCATTCTATTCAGTGTGCAGTTATTTCCCCGTGTGCCCATGACCTCATTCTCGGATGGGACTTTCTTGCCTCTGCCTCTGCCGTTATCTCCTGTCGTCGCCCGGCCATCCGTATTGCTGACACACAATATCTCAGTTGTCCAGACGTGCCATACCCCACCCTGAAGTTGAATTCCGATCACGTTTTGGAAGCAGGTTGTGAAGGCATTCTATCCGTTTTTTCCGACGCATTTGCCGACGGTGATGTTTTGGCGGTACCGTCCACTCGATTTCTGCCACAAGGAATTGCCATCGCACCATGCCTCCTTCGGCTTGTGAGTGGGTCTACAGTCCTGGCTGCTTTCAACACCACAAATGAACCCATTCTGTTGTCTGAAGGAACTACCATAGCTTCGGTGGCTGATAGCAGTCCTGCTTCAGTGGTTTCCAGTGGAACGTCCCCTTCAATTAGCACACTGATGGCTGTGCCAGCGGATATGTCAGCGCTTACTGCCACGCTCAGTCCCGACCTTACACCTACTCAGGCCAAGCTACTAATCGATGTTTTGGCCAAGCACCGCGATTCATTTGACGTTCATTCACCTGGTCTCACACAGACTACTGCAAAAGAGCACCGAATTGAAACGGACGGGTCAGCCGTGATCCGACGCAGACCATACCGCGTCTCCTCGTCTGAGCGCAAGATAATTCAAGATAATGTTGCCGATATGCTCAAACGGAAGGTTATTCGGCCATCCACGAGCTCATGGTCTTCTCCCGTTGTTCTGGTTGAGAAAAAGGATGGATCTGTACGGTTCTGCGTAGATTACCGGGCGCTCAATAAAATCACTCGAAAGGACGTCTATCCTATGCCCCGCATAGACGATGCCTTAGACTGCTTGCAAGGGGCCGAATACTTCTCAAGCCTCGACCTTCGCTCCGGGTACTGGCAGATACCCATGCACGAAGCCGACAAGGAGAAGACGGCATTTGCCACCCCAGACGGCTTGTATGAATTTAACGTCATGCCGTTTGGCCTGTGCAACGCTCCGGCTACCTTCGAACGACTCATGGACACGGTCCTTCGTGGCCTCAAATGGCAGACGTGTCTGTGTTATTTGGACGATGTTGTGATATTTTCGACCACATTTTCGCAGCATCTGCAGCGCCTTGACGAAGTCCTGACCTGCCTGTCTAACGCCGGACTGCAACTGAATACGAAGAAGTGCCGTTTTGCAAGCAAGAGCATTAAAGTTTTGGGGCATGTCGTTTCCAAAGAGGGAATACGTCCGGACCCAGACAAGACAGCCGCGGTTGTAAACTTTCCTCGGCCCCTCCAACTGAAAGATCTGCGGAGCTTCCTTGGCCTGGCGTCATACTTTCGCCGTTTTATTCGCAACTTTGCGACCCTCGCTTCCCCTTTGAACCAGCTGTTACGTGCCAACGTGCCCTTCATCTGGTCAGACGATTGCCAGAAAGCATTTCAAGCCCTTAAGGACGCCCTTACAGATGATCCCGTCCTGTGTCATTTTGACGATACAGCGCCTACCATCCTGCATACTGATGCCAGCGGGTGCGGCATTGGCTCCGTTCTTCTTCAGCGTGACACTCGATCCAGAGAAAGGGTGGTAGCATATGCTAGTCGCTCACTGACACCCGCTGAGCAAAACGACACTATCACTGAACAAGAATGCCTAGCTGTTGTATGGTCCATTCAGAAGTTTCGCCCATACTTATACGGCCGTCATTTCACCATCGTCACAGATCATCATGCCCTCTGTTGGCTCTCAACTATGAAAAATTTATCTGGGCGCCTAGGCCGTTGGGTCTTACGTTTACAGCAGTTCGACTTTACGGTCGTGTTCAAGTCCGGTAAAAAGCATTTAGATGCTGACGCCCTGTCGCGATGCCCACTGTCTACTTCGTCGTCTGCTACCATCACCGAACCACGCCAACCCCGTTTACCTCTGGCGCCTATCAACCATACTTCGGTGGATGCGTTAACTGACCTGCCATCGATTCAGCGGGCAGATACGTATTGTCGGACTCTCATCGACCGCCTGAATGGATCTGCCCGACCACCGAATAGCCGGCTGCGACGCCAACTTAACAACTTCCGGCTGATTGATGGAGTACTTTGCCACATGAATCGCCATGCTACAGGCTACAAATGGGTGCCAGTAATTCCTCGTGAGCTTCGTCTTGGCGTGCTTAAAGCACTTCATGATGATGCGACGGCTGGACATCTTGGCTTTGAAAAGACATACGACCGCGTCCGGAGTCGGTTTTTTGGCCAGGCTTATCCACAAGTGTTGCAAAGTATGTCGCATCGTGCGCCCCGTGCCAACACCGCAAGCGATCTACGTCCCCTCCCGCTGGATTGTTGCACCCGGTTCCCTGCCCATCTGTTCCTTTTGAAACCGTGGGCATAGACCTGTATGGGCCCTTACCTCCTACATCTAATGGCTGCCCGCTGGATCGTAACTGCGGTGGACCACTTGGCTCGATACGCGGAGACTGCTCCCACTCCCGTCTGCCTGTGCTCACGAAGTTGCCGACTTCACCTTACGCAAAATCATCTTGCCACATGGAGCCGCTCGGGTCCTGCTGAGTGACCGCGGCAAGACATTTCTTTCTCAGGTCCTTGCCGAAGTCCTTCGTGCTGCCAACACCATTCACAAAACTTGCTCTAGTTATCATCCCCAAACAAATGGCCTTACCGAACGTTTTCACCGCACTTTCATTCCGATATGCTGTCTATGTACATAAGCCCCGACCACCGAAACTGGGATATCATCCTACCCTTTGTTACGTTTGCTTACAATTCAGCAGGTTCAACGCACGACGGGTTACTCCCCCTTCTTCCTTGTTTATGGCCGCCAACCCTCTTTTGCACTGGACACCGCCTTTTTCTCTGCTCCGGTCTCTGCCACTTCACCATTTCATGAACAGTTCGCCACGCGGATCGCTCACTGTCGACGGATGGGCACGACTTCACACGGATTCGAGTCAGCAAGAACGGAAGGCAAGATACGACGCATCACATCGTTCTGTTGAGTTCTGCAAAGGGGATGAGGTGCTACTTTGGACTCCGATTCGCACAACAGGCTTCTGTGAAAAGTTTTTTCACAGGTACCTCAGTCCCTACGTCGTCGTCGAACAAGTTTCTCCAGTCAATTATCGTGTTTCTCCAGTGGATACTCCAACGGACCGTCGCTGCCGTGGAACAGAAATCGTGCATGTTTCCCGCTTGAAGCGTTTTCACCGTCGCCAACCATAACCGCCGGCGGCCAGGCGGCCGCCTTCAGCCGAGGGGGGAAAATGTGTGAGCATTCGCGGCGTTACATTAATGGGATACGCAGTGCAAGCGATACCGCCACTATCATGGCCAGTGTGGTGAGCACTGAGGGATACGCTCCCCAATCTCTTGAACTGACGCCCCATCGCCATTACCATCTGTAAATAATCATCAGCATCATCGTCGGTCTCGCGCTTCCCGGTACATTCGCTCCGAGGAGAACAATACACGTCGTCTCCGAGACCTCGTCCCTCACTCTCTCAGTATTCTTTCACCTATAACGAAGAATTTCTACTACTGATTTGCGGCAAACACGTAGGTATGTTTAAATCGTCATTTTCCAGAAATTCTTGACACAATTTATTCAAATTTAATTAAAATTTCATTAACGCTATTCCCAATGTTTATTCTGGGAATGTTTATTTTGGCGGGGTTATCAGATTGTGATTTTTCTGCGTCTGTATTTTTTATTTATATGTAGTACGTAAAAACTCTGTCTTTATGCCATTTGCTTCGAATGTAATGGTATAAAAATTCGAAACATTATCACCAATATCCCTGCAGTCTGCTTTCTACGTACGTTCATGTTACATGCTCCATTTAAAATTATGCGACGTCGTGTTTTGTTTTCGTCGTTGCTGAGTCGACCTCTTCGTATAAACTCTGCATGGACTCATCATCGTGCCTACAAGTTGGTGCCTAGGCCTCCTCTATCTTTAACGTGAATTGCTTGCTTAGCTTGATCACATAGCGGCGACTCACTTTTAGGCAGCAGAATTCCGCCACATTACCTGATCCATCCTAGTGCATCGAGAATGAAACTTGGTGTATTCACACTTTGGTGTATGTGGTAGCACAGAATATACACAGTACTTAACGGCTTTAATCACGCGTTGTTCAATGGTGTCCCCCTCTCGTCCGAGACCTCCTCTACTAGCGCCGAGAGTTCGGTCGTGGAACGTTGCCAAGTTCAGCTTCGAGAGGTGGTCTGTTCGGCCAGGAGGAACTCAGTTTGCAGATATTTTACAAGTTAGCACACACATACAGGCATTGCTTGTTACGCAGATGGCTTAATTAAAATAAGGTACGGATGAGTCCTGCGTAGTTAATCGTCTGCAATTCCCCGCAATTTTTCACCATCTATCCTCTCTTTTCACACATGGGGCTTAGCCTCAAGCGCACGTCTTTCTTGAGACTTCGAAGCTCAGACTTAGAAGCAAAAACAAGGCGCTTCCTGCACTCCCCTCGCAAAGCGAGAAACCCCCGCTTACCGTTCCAATAGTCTCATGGATCTTTACTGCCGCTTTGCGAGTGAAACGGAAAGCCTTTCGTGGCTGGTAATACCTTACATTGTGTCACCGGAAACGCCCACATCGTCATCAACCGCTTACTCGGCTCTGCATGTTAAGGAACACTCGATAGTACTATATACTGCAGTCCTGGAAACAGTGGATATATCTCGCTCGACATTGTGCGAGGGAGACGGAAAAGGGCTCAACGGAATGGTGCCGGACGTAGAAGCCGGCGCCCTGGTCGCGGACTTTCAAGGATACATGCAATACGCAGAGGATGTCCTCCAGCTGGCAAAACGAATCACCAGCTCTTTGACGATGCCCCCTACAAATCCCACCCCGTAAGCAGCCCATCACCAGGGTGATAGTCTGTGCATTTCGAACGCAATCCTATCAAGCTTGCGACAGTAGTATCGACCGTCAACAAAATTAAACGACATCTTGATCAACTTAAGTACAAAGCTGTTGCCAATGGTGACATCTGCAATTGCGGCGACTTCCTCGGCCCGAGGTCGCTTACGGGGTGAAAATACTTTACCTGTTAAACAATAATATTTTTCGAAAATTCTTGATATGACAAGGTTCGCCAGCTCAAAGTAAAAGTTAGTGGGGACAAAACTTTTTATCTGGTCGCGTATATTGCATTGCCGCTGCGTACCAATGTTGAACAAAAGTTAGGTTTTAATTATTTTATAATCACCTGAAGTATCTCCCAAATTTCCCTTCGCCGCAACTATCATTTGATCTCAAATAGAGGGCTTTTGAGGAAGAAAGGTGACGAAACAGGCACATAAATAAATGCCGTGACCGAGGGAATTGAATTCCAGTGAAGGCATCCATAATTATTTCGGCGTACTCTTGTTGCCTCGGTTTATGCACAAAAAAAGCTTCAGCGTCTTGGCTGCCACTCGCCTCAGGACACAAAGACCTGGCTAAAACGTTTAAAGCTGTGACATTCAGGATATTACTTCTTTAGCCTAACACCTAACTATCGTAAAATATTCGCTGTCTTGTTGCAATACATATAAATGTAGACTACACATTGTGATGAACATAAGTGTCATTCTCCGTTCAATGTATGGCACTGGCAAAAATAACCGATTGGTCCTGAGGTAACACGTTTGACATACATTAGAAATTTATCAGCGCAAACGTTATTACTCTTTATAGGAAAACCGTGGTATCTAAAAAAAAGTGCCTAATTAAACCATTGTCCGAACCTATCTAAGCAAAGTAAGTGGCATATTTGACGTTCCACGGCCAGTATTATACTATACGTGGCATTGATCCACAACTGGCTCATGTATGGACCGATTGCGCTACAGTAAAACTTCAATCTAACGTAATTGCAGTACCGAAATCAAAAACTAACACGCCACCCTTTTTCCATTAAAACCATATTCTTCAACAATTATAATCGCGAAACCTCTACTGCGAATGTGAGTAATACAGAATGTAAAACAGGGCTGTAGTGAAATGGCCTACGCCGCTTTGAAACGTGCAGCTGATGGACGGTCACTGGCGTACATGAAGTAGGCACAGGGTGCCAAAACCCTTGGAACAATAACTTGGGGATCACATCTGTTCACCGTACTGCCTAAAACATACCTTGCGCGAGTATGATGGCTCGTAGGGGTATTGTCTTTCAATACACACAATGCACAAACCTATTGACAAGCGGGGCCCTGCCCTTCATAGGCGCGACGTTTTCCTTTAAAACTCCAACTTTACTCCTGTGCAAGTCCCCATTGAGAATGGCAAATATACACATTCTTTTTTGTCAAACTTCTCAACAAGAACAAAACCCTCAGGTTATTTTATGCAGAAGTTTAACTACTCAAAATTTATTTGTTGTAACGCTGGATAATCCAAGGACTTTTCTTTGTGTTTTACCTCCATTTGGGATGAGTACATCAGACTTGTTTGTTTTATTAGGCGACGTGCCGATTTTCTTTCGAAGCGCTCACACAAAAACGTTTTCCAATCCAATTGGTCGCTGAGTGGCTCAAACTTTGGGCCGTACATACCTTATTGCCCAACCCTCACTGTTTTTTTATTTTTTGGTGGCCGCAACCTTTAGGTCCTTCCAGACCTTCCAGAAATGTTCCTAGGTGCACGTGTGAGGCCAGTAACGAGAGCAAAAACCGACTTCACATTTTTGGCAATGTTCATCTTCAGTTGGAAAACGTTTCCACGACATAAATCGTCAGATGTTCTATACTCCTTCAGAAAATACATTCTCCAGAGAACTTACTTCTACCAGAGGAGGCGTGCACAGGCAAAACAAGAAAAAACTCATGGAGCATGATAGTCTTCAAGACGATACTGTGAACCTAGGGAGTTGAATGTTATTACCGTGGTCTTTTGTGCACGAACTGGCTGCAAGGCGAATGCAACTTCCATGCACTTGCCTAATCCGCAAGACGTTCAATTAGTCAGCCATCATCTCATCGTGATTGAAGAGGAGTTGATACTGATTAATAAACCACGAGAGTTGAAATAAAAAGAGCGTGCCGCCTCAACAGGCAGTGTTGGTGGTAGCTGGCAGAGAAGTGACTACTGAAGGCGGCGTTCGTGTTTTTGTTGGGGCCTTTCCCAGAATTATAAAACGCGTAATGAAGAAGCACAATATTAAGTTTCCTCGATCATTGCCGACCAACTGTGCAGAATACACAGCAGGTCCCGGATGCCTCAAGTGTCTGGAATGTCAACCCAGTTAGCGCATACCATACACGCTTTGTATACCGTCTCACAATGTGGAAAAAGACCAACTGAGTGAAGTTTAAGGAGCATATTAGCTTTTTAAATTGTAAATTTTCAC